>JAVJIF010010672.1:0-121657 GCA_038442645.1 Agave tequilana
CATTTTAATTAAAAATATTTATTTGAAATTACCTGTTATTTTATTATCATTAATTTAATTAATTTATATCATTATTTCTATCTTTGTATAAGTTTGATTTATAATTATTCTTGTTAATAACTAATATTTTGTTTGTATTTACTCCTGTATTGGTAAGAAATTAAATATTTTTATGATGATTATTATTAGTATTATTACTTATTATTATTATTAGTTAATGTTGTTAATATTATTATTATTGTTATTATTGTTAGGCTTAACCCTAAGCCCATTTCCTTTCCTTTTCATTATTCATTTATTTTTCCCAACTTTCTAAGTCCAATCTTTTTAACCCATCAACCATTTAGACCCAAACTCAATACGCATAACTCTTTATCTATACTCATTGTCTACCCATACCCATTAACACAACCCACTACAATAATCTTCAGTAAATCCTAATCTTAACTAATAAATCCTAATCCTAACAAATCTTACCTGAACCAAACAATTCTTCCTTCTCCCTCGCCTGCCGCCGCTCTTCAACCCCTTTAATCCCTCCGCGAAGAAGAAAATGGTGGCGATCAATGAGATGTTCATCTTCCACAGCAGATTCCCGCGATGATCCTCTGTTGTAGTTGCGGTGACCGCACCCTCCTAACGCGCTCCCGCTTCGCTCGTTGCCTCTCGAGCCTCGTCGACATGACCGGCGGCCTCGATTGCTTCTCCTACCTCCACCGCCTCATCTGCACTGACCTTTGCCTCATCTAAACTCCGCCCATCTGACGGTCCCCCAATCTCTCTGGTAGGATTTTTCTGGTAATCTCTCTTTGTGAACATATCTGTAAAATTTTAAAGGTACCTTCTTTTTCTATGCATATTAAATGTTTACATGTCCATCCAATATTTCTCTCCTTTTTAATTTTTTTTTAATAATTCCTTTGGAGCATTTAGTTGTTGTGTTGCTTGAAGAATTACTTACTTTCAGGCAATCTAGTGATTACTTGATTCATACGCTTGCATTGTAAATTTTTAATAATTCCTTTGAAACATTTTAGTTGCTGTGTTGCTTGAAGAATTACATTCAGGCAATCTTGTGATTACTTGATGAATTGGGTAGTGTTAGTTAATAAATATATATTCATGCGATCTAGTGATCACTTGATTCATATGCTTGTATTGTAATTGCATACTTACATCTCCGTGGTTGCTCATTTCCCATCTTCTGTTCTTATTTATCAAAGCTCATCAGACCCGTGACTTTGATTTTGATGTGACCGGGAAAAGGAACAACCATGGATATGCAATGAGGTAAGTTAGTGGATAATCAAGATTTTACCTTTGCAGGTGCAACAAAAGCAAAAATAAATATCGATATTCGATCCAGTTGGAAGAAAAAGATAAAAGAGATTGAAAAGGAAATGTTCATACCGTCTCTCCTAACCAAGATTTCAACTAAACGTGAGGGTCTGTGGCTCTTAATTTTCTAATGGCGGTCCATACACCATCACACTCATGTGCATCCTCACCCTTAACTCTATCTGAAAAAGACTTCTACTCCTCTTTCGATGACAAGTCCGTTCCTCAAACCCAAACCCGAGAAGGAGCAGAATCCCATGACGAAAGCGGAGCCCGAAGCAACAATGATAAAGAAGAGGAATTCGAATCTCATCATGAAAGCTTGGCCCAAATTAACAACGATGAAGAAGAACGATGAGTGTGAGGAGTTCCTCAGGGATTTGGAGGAGAATCCAGGGTTAGGGTTATTATATCATGGTATCGGAATGGGGACTATCAGCATTCAGAGATGGCATCAAGTGTTGGCGGACAAGATGATGATGATGTTCTGCCGTGTCATTGGATGAGCTGCTAGCTGACCTAGATCTTAGCGATGCCGAGGAGAGTAACACGGACAACATGATGGAGTGACCCTTTCAGAAAGTTCACATCAGACGTTTCGGACTCTCTCAGATGATCCGAATACGGTAACGAGAGATTAAGAGTTGTGCTTATTATGGACCCGATATATTGGCGATTCGAAAACCGACCCATGGGAGAATTCAGAGGTTCGTGCCGGTTCATGCAGTGAAGACCAGACGACGATTCGGTTCCGAAACCGCGTCAGTGTTCTTTGTTTACTCATTTAATATTTAGTTTTATTTCACCTAGTTGTTTCATCCTGTCTATTTCAATGAATATTATTTTACATTTAAATAATTATTCAAACTCAATCATGTTTCATGCCTGTTAGTTACTAGTCCATGTCTACATGTATTAAATACAAAATAAATTGACTTGTGAATGTTTTATCTCTTTTAATAAATTTTGCATTATATTCTTGATCCTAGACATTATGATACACTTAAGTAACTCCACTGGGTATACAAGATACCTACCTGATAAACATACTTTTTATGTTACTGAAAGTTACTGGGAAAGTATCGTTAGACCGTAACGCTCAGTACAGCTATATTCATCGTATGCACGGTTACTGTTACTGTTCATTGTTCTTGTTACTGTTCACAGTGTATACGATTACTGTTACTGTCACCATATCGTCCCAGTATTCTAGATAACATGGATATTGACTGACTTAACTGAATTAAATAATAATATAAATGGACAACTTATACTGGGATTGGGGAAATTGATGGAGGAGACATCGTCTGTATTTTAGGTGGATCTAGGATACAGGTTGCGCAGTCGACTGAGGGTTCCACTGCAGGGTTCCTGGGGGATGACTGACATCCCATCTGTACTGTTATTGTTCCCCTGTTCATACAGTGAGATTACTGTTATTGTTACTGAGTACCTAGCGGTACGGCCTGGTTCAGCGCCAGGAAACTGAGGCCATGGTCCCGGGTATGTACAGGACCCACCTAAAGTATGGACAATGTCTCTTCTATTAATTTCAATAACTTAGGACCCTAATTGACACGTGTAGTAGGTATAGTATGAGATGCGTCTACTGCATGTGGTAATTGGTGTTCGCTGACATAATAAATAACAAACTGAAATCTTACATTGACATTGTAACTGAACTTGATATACTGACTGATTGTAAACATCTAATAATACGAACGAACTGACTGTACACCTGACACCCGATTGGACATCTGATTTTGTATTGATTGGCTTTATTATTTTCTATCCATGTTTCATATGTTACTTCTATTTTATTTCAGCATATGTGTTTCCAAGTTTGCTCACATTATATTCGCATGTCTTTCCCTTTTCTCTTATACACTTACTAAGAGTTCTGACTCCTGGTCTGCATATCCAGATCCAGGGCTATTTATTATTGATCAGGTTTTTGGAGAGGATCATATTTACCTTGAGGAGCTGGAGTCTCTCCCTTTTGATTATCGGTTTCCCTGCTCTTTTATTTATATATCGCATCCTGTCACATTTCTTATTCTTATTCATATGCTATTATTGTGTTAGACTTTATATGTATTATTGCAGTGATTTTGATTTATGGTAGAGATTTATAACTTGTTCAGGTTACTTTAGGCTTAGCGCGTATACATGAGGTATTTTCCTTGCGTATATGCGTCGCTGACTCTCGTTGCGACTCTGTTTTCACGAATTTTGGAAGCGGGGCGTGACAGGATTTACTTGATATCAGAGCCAGGTTCGACATAAAACGGACTTAATTCTTACCGCTAACTTGAACGAGTTATAATTACACTGCAATATACATATAGGATTCACATAATGATATTGAGCCCACTTGGAATTGAATGTCCTCCCTTTGAAAATTCATCTCTTTGATCTTTCGATCTCTCTGATCACATCTCTCCTTTAGAGTAATCTTGGTTCTATCTTGATTCCTATTTTTCTTATCGATTCTATTTTCTAATCTTATCTCTTGGAATCGGCCATTTCATTCTAAAGCTGGTAGTAGAGATCAGAGCGCGCAGCGGAATCGTAGTGTCTCAGCGAAACGAGTTGAAGCTTGTTTGTTTCTCTCTTGACTTTGATTCTTTTATCATTCTCTACGTTATTGAAATTTCGAGGACGAAATTTTTATAGGTGGATAGAATGTAATAACCCCTATTTGATAATACCGTATTAAATATTTTAATTAAAAATATTTATTTGAAATTACCTGTTATTTTATTATCATTAATTTAATTAATTTATATCATTATTTCTATCTTTGTATAAGTTTGATTTATAATTATTCTTGTTAATAACTAATATTTTGTTTGTATTTACTCCTGTATTGTAAGAAATTAAATATTTTTATTATGATTATTATTAGTATTATTACTTATTATTATTATTATTAGTTATGTTGTTAATATTATTATTATTGTTATTATTGTTAGGCTTAACCCTAAGCCCATTTCCTTTCCTTTTCATTATTCATTTATTTTTCCCAACTTTCTAACTCCAATCTTTTTAACCCATCAACCATTTAGACCCAAACTCAATACCCATAACTCTTTATCTATACTCATTGTCTACCCATACCCATTAACACAACCCACTACAATATCTTCAGTAAATCTTAATCTTAACTAATAAATCCTAATCCTAACAAATCTTACCTGAACCAAACAATTCTTCCTTCTCCCTCGCCTGCCGCCGCTCTTCAACCCCTTTAATCCCTCCGCGAAGAAGAAAATGGTGGTGATCAATGAGATGTTCATCTTCCACAGCAGATTCCCGCGATGATCCTCTGCTGTAGTTGCGGTGACCGCACCCTCCCAACGCGCTCCCGCTTCGTTCGTTGCCTCTCGAGCCTCGTCGACATCACCGACGGCCTCGATTGCTTCTCCTACCTCCACCGCCTCATCTGCACTGACCTTTACCTCATCTAAACTCCGCCCATCTGACGGTCCCCCAATCTCTCTCAGGTAGGATTTTTCTGGTAATCTCTCTCTTTGTGAACATATCTGTAAAATTTTAAAGGTACCTTCTTTTTTTATGCATATTAAATGTTTACATGTCCATCCAATATTTCTCTCCTTTTTAATTTTTTTTAATAATTCCTTTGGAGCATTTAGTTGCTGTGTTGCTTGAAGAATTACTTTCAGGCAATCTAGTGATTACTTGATTCATACGCTTGCATTGTAAATTTTTAATAATTCCTTTGGAACATTTTAGTTGCTGTGTCTGTGTTTGCTTGAATTTAATTCAGGCAATCTTGTGATGATTGATATGATGATTTAGTTTAATATAAATCATATTATTCATGATGCATGAGTAATTTATTCATATCTTGCATTGTCATTGCCACTTACATCTCTGTGTTTCCCATTCCCCATTTTCCCATCTTCTGTCTTATTTATCAAAGCACATCAGACCTGTGACTTTGATTTTGATGTGACCGGGAAAGGAACAACCATGGATATGCAATGAGGCAAGTTAGTGGATATCAATATTTTACCTTTGTAGGTGCAACAAAAGCAAAAATAAATATTGGTATTCGATCCAGTTGGAAGAAAAAGATAGAAGAGATTGAAAAGGAAATGTTCATACCGTCTCTCCTAACCAAGATTTCAACTAAACGTGAGGGTCTGTGGGTCTTACTTTCTTAATGGCAGTCCATACACCATCACACTCATGTGCATCCTCACCCTTAACTCCATCTGAAAAAGACTTCTACTCCTCTTTCGATGACAAGTCCGTTCCTCAAACCAAACCCGAGAAGGAGAAGAATCCCATGACGAAAGCGGAACCCGAAGCAACAATGATAAAGAAGAATTCGAATCTCATGATGAAGCTTGGCCCAAATTAACAACGATGAAGAAGAACGAGTTGTGAGGAGTTCCTCAGGGATTTGGAGGAGAATCCAGGGTTAGGTTAATATATCATGGTATCGGAATGGGGACTATCAGCATTCAGAGATGGCATCAAGTGTTGGCGGACAAGATGATGATGATGTTCTGCCGTGTCATTGGATGAGCTGCTAGCTAACCTAGATCTTAGCGATGTCGAGGAGAGTGACACGGACAACATGATGGAGTGACCCTTTCAGAAAGTTCACATCAGTTTCGAACTCTCTCGGATGATTCGAATACGGTAACGGGAGATTCAGAGTTGTGCTTATTATGAACCCGATATACTGGCGATTCGAAAACCGACCCATGGGAGAATTCAGAGGTTCGTGCCGGTTATAAGTTGTCCATTTATATTATTATTTAATTCAGTAAGTCAGTCAATATACATGTTACCTAGAATACTGGGACGATATGGTGACAGTAACTGTTCAGTACAGTAACAGTAACAGAATCGTATACACGGTGAACAGTAACAAGAACAATGAACAGTAACAGTAACCGTGCATACGATGAATATAGCTGTACCGGCGTTACGGTCTAACGATACTTTCCCAGTAACTTTCAGTACATAAACAGTATGTTTATCAGGTAGATATCTTGTATACTCAGTGGAGTTACTTAAGTGTATCATAATGTCTAGGATCAAGAATATAATGCAAAATTTATTAAAAGAGATAAAACATTCACAAGTCAATTTATTTTGTATTTAATACATGTAGACATGGACTAGTAACTAACAGGCATGAAACATGATTGAGTTTGAATAATTATTTAAATGTAAAATAATATTCATTGAAATAGACAGGATGAAACAATTGGTGAAATAAACTAAATATTAAATGAGTAAACAAGGAACACTCACATGAAATGACGCGGTTTCGGAACCGAATCGCCGTCTGGTCTTCACTGCACGAACCGGCACGAACCTCTGAATTCTCCCATGGGTCGGTTTTCGAATCGCCAATATATCGGGTCCATAATAAGCACAACTCTTAATCTCTCGTTACCGTATTCGGATCATCGAGAGAGTCCGAAACGTCTGATGTGAACTTTCTGAAAGGGTCACTCCATCATGTTGTCCGTGTCACTCTCCTCGACATCGCTAAGATCTAGGTCAGCTAGCAGCTCATCCAATGTCACGGCAGAACATCATCTTGTCCGCCAACACTTGATGCCATCTCTGAATGCTGATAGTCCCCATTTCGATACCATGATATATTAACCCTAACCCTGGATTCTCCTCCAAATCCCTGAGGAACTCCTCACACTCATCGTTCTTCTTCATCGTTGTTAATTTGGGCCAAGCTTTCATGATGAGAATCGAATTCCTCTTCTTTATCATTGTTGCTTCGGGCTCCGCTTTCGTCATGGGATTCTGCTCCTTCTCGGTTTGGGTTTGAGGAACGGACTTGTCATCGAAAGAGGAGTAGAAGTCTTTTTCAGATAGAGTTAAGGGTGAGGATGCACATGAGTGTGATGGTGTATGGACCGCCATAGGAAATTAAGAGCCACAGACCCTCACGTTTAGTTGAAATCTTGGTTAGGAGAGACGGTATGAACATTTCCTTTTCAATCTCTTTTATCTTTTTCTTCCAACTGGATCGAATATCGATATTTATTTTTGCTTTTGTTGCACCTGCAAAGGTAAAATCTTGATTATCCACTAACTTACCTCATTGCATATCCATGGTTGTTCCTTTTCCCGGTCACATCAAATCAAAGTCACGGGTCTGATGAGCTTTGATAAATAAGAACAGAAGATGGGAAATGAGCAACCACGGAGATGTAGTATGCAATTACAATGCAAGCATATGAATCAAGTGATCACTAGATCGCATGAATATATATTTTATTAACTAACACTACCAATTCATCAAGTAATCACAAGATTGCCTGAATGTATCTTCAAGCAACACAGCAACTAAAATGTTTCAAAGAAATTATTAAAAATTTACAATGCAAGCGTATGAATCAAGTAATCACTAGATTGCCTGAAAGTAATTCTTCAAGCAACACAACAACTAAATGCTCCAAAGGAATTATTAAAAAAATTAAAAAGGAGAGAAATATTGGATGGACATGTAAACATTTAATATGCATAGAAAAAGAAGGTACCTTTAAATTTTACAGATATGTTCCACAAAGAGAGATTACCATAAAAATCCTACCAAGAGAGATTGAGGACCGTCAGATGGACGGAGTTTAGATGAGGTAAAGGTCAGTACAGATGAGGCGGTGGAGGTAGGAGAAGCAGTCGAGGCCGCCGGTGATGTCGACGAGGCTCGAGAGGCAACGAACGAAGCGGGAGCGCGTTAGAAGGGTGCAGTCACCGCAACTACAGCAAGAGGATCATCGCGGGAATCTGCTGTGGAGATGAACATCTCATTGATCGCCACCATTTTCTTCTTCGCGGAGGGATTAAAGGGGTTGAAGAGCGCGGCAGCGAGGCGAGGAAGAAGGTTTTTTGGTTTGGTTCAGTAAGATTTGTTAGGATTAGGATTTATTAGTTAAGATTAGGATTTACTGAAGATTATTGTCTTGGGTGTGTTAATGGGTATGGGTAGACAATGAGTATAGATAAGAGTTATGGGTATTGAGTTTGGGTCTAAATGTTTGATGGATTAAAAAGATTGGACTTAGAAAGTTGGGAAAAAAAATGAATAATGAAAAGGAAAGAAATGGGCTTAGGTTAAGCCTAACAATAATAATAATATTAACAACATTAACTAATAATAATAATAATAATAATACTAATAATATCATCATAAAAATATTTAATTTCTTACCAATACAGGAGTAAATACAAACAAAATATTAGTTATAACAAGAATAATATAAATCAAACTTATACAAAGATAGAAATAATGATATAATTAATTAAATTAATGATAATAAAATAACAGGTAATTTCAATAAATATTTTTAATTAAAATGTTTAATACGGTATTATCAAATAGGGGTTATTACAGAGATGAAGTGTTCAATGTAGACAATTTGCATGACCAAACTAGAATATTAAACTTAAGCATACTATCAAAACTCGTACAAGTATATAACTCATGTTCTACAAGTTGACATGAATAGCCTTTATGTATTAATTAGAAGATGATACGGGGAGTGAGAAAGAGAATAGGATTGAAAGGGGATAGTTTCATGTACTAATTATGATAAATTTAGAGAGAGTGTGTTGGGGGGAGTGTGAATTGGTACTAACTCCCTGAACTACTAACCACTGCTTGGGAAGTAAAAAGTACCGTTTGACCTAAATCTTTTTTGTTATTACCTAGGGTGTCAAGTGTTAATTAACATGCTTGAGGGGTGCAAGCGCTTCTTACAGTTAGTTTGCAATTTACATGGTTAATAAAATCAGGATGTGGGTGGTGCTTGGGCCTCATTTTAGTTTTAGGCCGTGCTTGGGCGGCTCCCTTGGTCCGCACAAGACGGCCTAGGGAAGGCCCGAATGTAGGTCCACTAGGCCGGCACAGTGGGCTAACCAATTAGTGGTAACTTTTTATCAATTTATGTATTTAACTTATATCAAAAGTTCAAAATGGTCCCCGACCCTTAATTGCAATCAGATCTCGCATCATCCATTAATACTAATCTAGGCCCAAGTGGATGCACTAGTTTTTTTCTTTATTAACATGTAACATTGACTTCATAATTTTTTTTAGATAGGGTTAAGAATGTGTTACATTATTGACAACAAAAGTTAGTTTAATTTGTGAATTTTTTTTTTTTGCAATTACCTGCTAATATCTTCAAGCAGTTAGATTTTAACTCTCCTAGTTTTCATGCATGAAGTTGTGCAACAAGTTATAATATTGACTGTTTTAGAAACTATTAGTCACAAACTATGTAAAATGGGGACGAGTAGGCACAAAATAGATACAAAATAGTAGGCTCATTCCGGCACGATTCAAGCATGAATGGAGGCACGAATGTGTTGGCACAGCTACATGGGCCGACTCAATATCTAGTGGATTGGTACACGGTGCTTAGAGGTTTAGCCCATAAAGTACTTTTGGCCGTGCTTGGGCCTAGGTGCTTTTACATGAACTGGCTGGGATTGGCTAGGCATGGCACGACATGGCCCATTACCACCCTACACTTGATACTCTTGAGGGGTAACAACGTAAAGGGTGTTTTTTGACCCCTACTCCAACTGCAGGACTTTATAATTTATTCGAGACAAATAAATTGGCGAAAACAACACAATCAATATGCAAGTAACATTTGCTTTGATCCTACAGACCATCCTTAAGGTCCATCATTCCAGAATGAGATGAGTGTTCAATATAGACAATTTGCAAGACCACTAAAATATTAGCCTAAACATACTATCAAAACTCTTTACAATTATATAACTCATGTTCTACAAGTTGACAGGAATAGCCTTTATATGTTAATTAGAAGAATGATAGAGGGGGAGTGAGAAAGAGAATAGGAGTGAAAGGGGATAGTTTCATGTACTAATTACGAGAAATTTAGAGAGAGAGAGAGAGAGGAGAGAGAGAGAGAGAGAGAGAGTGTTAGGGGTGTGAATTGGTTCCAACTCCCTGAACTTCTACACCAGTGCTAGGGAATAAAAGTACTGTTTGGTCTAAATCTTTATAGTATTACCCAAGGGTGTCAAGTGCTAATTAACATGCTTGAGGGTGGCTATTGCTCCTTACAGTTATTTATTCCAGCAGAAATAGCAAAGTCAACATGCAAGTAACATTTGGTTTGATCCTTCACATAAATCATCCCATCATTCCAGAAGTGAGATGAAGTGTTATGTAGACAATTTGCAAGACCAAACTAGAATATTAAGCTTAAGCATACAACCAAAACTCTTACAGTTATATAGCTCATGTTCTACAGGTTGACTGGAATTGCCGTTATGTTATTAATAGAAGAATTGGGGTGGGGGGTGGGGGGGTGGGGGTGAGAAAGAGAATAGGAGCGAAAGCGATAGTTTCATGTACTAATTACGAGCAATTGAGAGAGAGAGAGAGAGAGAGAGAGAGTGGCGGAGGAATTGGTTCTAACTCCCTGATCTACTAAACCGGTGCTAGGGAAGTAAAGGTACTGTTTGGCCTAAATCTTTTTTTGTTATTACCCAAGGGTGTCAAGTGCTAATTAACATGCTTGAGGGGTGGCAAGTGCCCCCCCCCCCCCCCCCCCCCCACACCACACACACACACAACACACACTCTCTCTCTCTCTCTCTCTCATCTCTCTCTCATCTCTCCACCAATCCCACACCACCACCACAAAACCAAAACCCACACACATGCACACTGCAGTGCTGCACTACGCCTATCCACCACAACACCCCCCTTGTGTGTGCTACATGTTTATCTTTATTGAATAAAATTTCCCTTGTTTCGGTTATTTTGTCTGTTGGCGTTGCCTTGTTGGGCATTTTGTGAGATATCCATAATTGCTATGCTTGCGGCAGTGATTAGGCGTTACATTATGCTGCAAATTGCCAGAACTAAGATGCTTTGATGAGTGAGTACATTCACGGACATATTTTAACATTCATCTTTGCTTTGAATCTATACTTTAGGGGGGATGGAAATGTGATAATGTCTTTAGTTGGATACTATGTATTGTTATTTTACAGAGAAAATACTACATATGGGAAAAGAGAAAAGGAACCACGCAATACACTACTCCAAACACATGTAGCTTCAAATTTTTTTGGAGGTTGGGCTTTCAGACACTTGTGAACATGGAATCCTCGCCAATTCCTTAGGCCACCATCTCTAATAAACTTTGGATTACAGAACCATCTTGCTTATTGGTGTTTAATCTTTAAGTCATATCCACCATTCCACCATTTTGTTGTTGCATGCAAGTCGACTTATGTTGATATTTTACTAGACTGACTTACCCAAAAAATGATTATTTATTTTGAACTTGGTGGTGGTGTAAATATATTTTAGGATGTCTACCTTCACCCAACTGTCTAGCGATTCTGGCGAACATGGCCCCTCATGTTCATAGGTTAAGCGCGTATGCATCACAGAGGCTGGTTAGCCTTTTTGACATGCTTTCTTGCAAGTATGTCTCTTTCGTCTATATTTAATAATGTTTCTCTTTTGAAGCAGATTTCAGTAATTAGTTCCTTCAAAGAGAGCATAAGCTAATTTTCTGTATTTTTTCCCAGGTATACCAACTAGCAGAGTTGAAAAATGATAAAGTTCTTAAAGTTACTTCTGAGCAAATTGATGGGGACAGTATTTCTGAAGATATGGTAGTTTTCTATTTTTCTGAATCTACTGACGTTACACTTGTTGAAATTATGATTAGAGGCTGGAAATTAGAACTGCGGACTGTTCCACTTGTCCTTGTATGATTCTCTAATGAAGGGAGCTTAAAAATGTTTTGCAGTCAACGGAGCTTCATATTTACACAGATTTCTTAAGAATAGTACTGGAAATATTGAACACAATTATTACGTATGCCTTTCCTCGGAATCCTGAGGTATTGTATTCCAAACAGCTCTATACCTGAAGGTCTCTTGTTTCTACAAAATAACATAATAGTTTATTCATTTTTATTCTTCGTGTTTCTAACAGGTTTTATATGCACTAATGCACCGGCAAGAGGTCTTTCTTCCATTCAAGAATCATCCACGATTTAATGAGCTGCTCGAAAATATATTTACAGTATGTTAAATATTCTTGTAATTTCTGTTTGTGTTATCTACCATTGTGTTATTTGGCTTGTTTTTGGCCTAGTGAAGAATCTGATTTACGCAGAAAAATTTATTGTCTTATTTCTTCTAGTCCCCTTCCCATCATAGGGAAAATTGGGTTGCATGACCAAAAGGCAGATCTGCCTAGTTTTCCACTGGTATAATGTTCTGTGGCCAGGCTCTCACTTGCTCATAGTTGCCTTAATCAAGAATTTGGTGTCACTGTTTGTTGAGGTTTCATGACTTATCAGTTGTTCTACATAACTTATTCTATTTTGTATAGGAAAAAGGCTTGGATGATGATGTTGATACTGAGTAGTCTATAACAGTCCTATTTGTTGCTGTTGAGTAATTGTTGTAAATTTATTTTGTTCGCCAGGTTTTGGATATCTTTATAGTCGCATGATATGCAACGAACAAGTGGTGGATGGTCTGTGGATGAGGTTCTTCAAGTCATTATCATGAATTGCAGGTCATGCGTGGTGAGGGGATGAAGGTAGTGTTACTGTTTGTGTCATAGAATCCAAATCTTGGTGATGCTGGACTAAACATAAGTACATTTGACATGATTATTATGTCAGACGATTCAAATTTCATCTGCAAAACCTGGCATGGCAGGTGTTTACTCAGTTGCGTTTTACATATGAGCAAGAAAGTCATCCCGAGGAATTTTTATTCCTTATGTATGGCGTCTAGTTTTGGCCCACAGGTAAAACTTATTCTGAGAACTCCCCCCCCCCCCCCCCCCCCCCCCCCCCCCCCCCCCCGCTCTCTCTCTACTCTCTTTCTCTCTCTCCTCTCGTGCGCACACACCTCGCACAGACAGGCATGTGCACTCACATGCCAAATTATCAGAATAGGCTATATAACCCACTTCTGCATCATTGAATCAAAACATTTGGGATGACTATCCTGACACCACATTATAGCGGTATAGATTTTCTTTCACTCCTAATTCACTAATCCTTTTTGCTAGGCTTCTCTTTGTTTCAGCATATAATAATATGATATTCTATTTGTTGAGAACCTAAAGGGAGAATAAATTACAGTGTGCATATGCTAACCCTTTAAGTGCAGTTCCCCTACGACTCAGTTGCATGACATGAGCATTGGACACTAATGTGGCAAGACACGACTACAGATTCTTAAAATCTTAAAATACTTGGTTGATACTCAGACACATAAATCTTAAGAAACCTAGTATATCGTCATGACATGAGAATGAAACAATATTTTGTATAAAGAATTGGGACAAGGCATGAATTACCTCAAGGATCATAAAAGCAATGAATTGAATGCAATTCATATAAATTGTAAACCCACAATCATATAGATCCTGGAAACTAAACAAATACTATCAGCCCTGAACTCAACCGTCTCTGAGCTAGTCCAGGCCAGACCGATGTGTAGGACACATATCTAACAGTCAAGTACTTGTGGATGTGCCAGTGCAAATAATGTGAAACACAAATACCGAGACGACCTTTAGCAGCATGTGTGGTGCTGCTGGTGCAACAGACCCTACAAGAACGTAGGTCAATTTTTGTGGAAATAGAAACTGATTCTTTTTTTTTAAAAAAAGGAGAGACAGAAAACCGACTCTTATATTTGTTTTCTGCTGACACAGATATTCTTCATGAAATTAAATATTTCTCACTATTAAGCATTTTATTAGTTATGCATAATGGCAAAATAATTGATAGCCATATGCTCCCCCCACCCACCCCACAAAAAAAAAAGGAATCTCCACCCACCCACCCACACACGTTCTTGTTTATTTTGTTAATATCTAACTTCATTGCTATCTGTTGCTGTTTTCCTCATGAAGCAGTTTCACTATCAACCCTGATGCGATAAATGTGTTCCCTATTGATCTGCCTGTAGATGTGAGTATTTCCTCCCCAAAACAACAGCTAATATGTTTACTCGCTAGTTATTCTTTATTGAATCATGTTTTTAATTAAATTTAGGTAGGATTTATTGAGCCATGTTTTTGCAGTGCTGGCCTTATTAATTATAGATGGTCTTCATTGTGAATCTTTCATATTTATAAGCATACACGCGCCCGCGTGCTTGAGCACATGTATGTATTTAAGATTGTCAAGTACAACCAGATGCACTATTTCCCAATTATTTTTTCTATGTTAGGTAGACCAGTATATCCTTAGGACAATCTGAAACTCTCCCGATGGATGATTAGATGTTCCGAACTCCATGTTAGTCTGATTGCTGAAGGAAAAGAAAATTAGATCTTAGTAAAAGAAACTCTTAGCAGCATTTGTAATGACGAATTCTATGGGCAAATAATAAACGACGATGCTCGAGGTATTTCTGTTCCTCTTCTTCTAACTAACTATTTGTGGTCTTTGACACGTTTTGGCATAGTTATTGATAAGAATAATGTGTATTGGAAGTGAAGGGATGAAAGAAAAGGATGCCTCTTTTGGCATCTAAAAATTATTTGAGCCGTATTAAGGAAAGCTCCCATGTTCAGTTCAGTTTCCAGGAAGGTCTTGAGAAGCCTAAAAAGAAAGGCACAACAAGACTGGTTCTGAATCTTCCCAATGCAGCAGATGTAGATTTTTTTTATTCAGAAACCAGTATTAGATGCAAAAATGTGAAAGTGCTTATTGTGTAGACTGCTTAATATCCGAGTATTCTCGACATGCTACACACTCTTGGAACAGTGAAAAACATTGGAAGAAATATGAATTTTTTTGATGGTCAGTTGTTTTGCTAGCTGAATTTGAGGTTGAATCTTATAGGTGGTTGCTTGGCAGATTTTGAGATTTTATTTCATAGGTACTAGGCAGTGCATCCTTGCTAGGTAGTGTTCTATATGTTTTTCTTCTTTGTGCTGTCACCAAGCATGCTTAAATTTTTTGGATGTAGGGTTTTTTTATGAAGTATAGTAGAAGGAAATGGTCGATGGCACTATGGCATTTTGAATGCAGGGTTTTGATTTATACGTTAATAACACACTCGGGCAGTTACATTGTTGATTGAAAGGGCAAAAGGGGTTGTAGGAACTTTGAACTCTTTCTGCTGACATAACTGCTCCTTTGTTTGTGATATGTTGGTTTTTCCTGCCTCCAATAACCCGAGCTAGTGGCTGTTTGAGGATATTCTTTAATTTAAAGTCCAATTAGCTATTAGTACTTAAAAGCTCGCTTGAATTATGATGTCGGACAAATGGTGGATTTATGGTTTTTGTGGTGGGATTTTGTGAAATTGGGGAACAATAGTGGAGTTGGGAATTGGATATGACCACAGATTGTAACTCGGGCCTCGGCTTCACTGTCCGGTTCGATTAATCGATGAGATTAATTCAAACAATGCACAATTTTCATATGAAAACAATTTTTAAGCAAATCATCATTAATTCTCAAAGTCCATTACATGGCTATATATAGCCTGCAAAACGTGCCCCATATGTGCAATTATTGATAGGATCAAATCTACTCAAATCTAATCCAAATTAACTCCTAAATCTTGACCAAATCTACTAAAATCTGAAATCAACTAAAGTCTTAAATCTATCAAATCTGGACCGTTTGCTTTCCTCATCAAATTAGGTTTCAAAACCCCTCGAATAACAAGAAGGTCCAGTAAGGTCAAACTTTGTGTACAAGAGGAAACGATTAGCAACATTAAATACTTTTTGAGAACAAAAGGCTGCGTCATGATGGTTAGGAGTACAAGTATGGATGCATATTATCTATAATCACAGGAGTAAGCAAGAAAAGCATTACATGAACATCCTTAGCTGAGGGATGGACTGTGTTGCGTCTTCTATATGGTTGACCTGGGAATATTAGGGTTTTCTGATGGAGGGTACCATGTACCAAGAAGTGACAGAGGCCATAGCCAGAAGAAAGCTAGAATCTCTTCATCTTTGTTTCAATTTATCCTAACTTTGACCTTATGAAGGTGGAGCCTTCATCAAAGAGGGTAAATGGTACACTAGCATTGATCAGTGGGATCACTTTAGGCAGGTGTTGATCATTTTGGTACATATGGCATGATTATTATCTTGTGACACTTCTAGTGGGTTGTGAACTTTTCTACATTATGTTGCTTTTAGGGGTCTGGGAGCTAATTGCTAGGCCAACATGTCCCCTTGAGTTTATATACTGTCAAGAGATTCATGGTGTAATTGATTGCCATGGATCATGCTAAAATCTAATTGCATGCCTGGCCTACCAAACTAGAATTTTGAGTGAAAATTTTGATATGTCCTACTTTCCATCTAGGATGATTGCATAATAAGCTTGCAAAACGATCCCCCCCCTACCTCCTCGCCCCACCAACAAAACAAAACAAATAAAATAAAAGAACACAGTACCCAATGATAAAACACTGCTTCTCCATCTTCCTGACTGCACCCCCCCCCCCCCCCCCCCCCACAGACACACAACACACAGCAAAAAAAAAAAAACCTCATGTCGGGATGTTTGGCAACACTTGGTCAACCTTGCTAGATTCACCCTTTGAAACAAGAAATTCTGGTGTTGGAGGTATAATATATCAGCCACTCGTTTTCCGTGATGCATCTTGCTAAGGTCATTTCATATTCTCCTGGTTCTTTTACATGCTATTCTGCTTTCTATACCTCACATGGGGTTTGGTATTTGATTGGGGCCTGCAGTCATCCTTATACCTAATATTAATTTGCATATGATATTCAAACCGATCTATATTCGGCTTAAAAGAATTCCGGTTCAATAATTTGATCTGGAATTGGATCCTGCTAGCTGCTATTTTACATCCATATCCTCTTTAAGAAGGTAATATTTATGAAATGGACTAAGTTGGACTTCATGTACACATCCCTAGTTGTATATTGTCCTTCACTTGAATTTTCTGTTTTGATAGTTTGGCAATTTGTCAAATGGTTTTTCTGTTTTGGAATTTTTTTATGGATAAAAATCTTGAAACTTTTAAATACAAATATTATCTTTACTCTTTTTTATGAGAAAAGGTCATGCGAGAGTTTGAATCGAGTCTGTATTTTCTTTTTAGTCTAGTCTTGTTACTCTCATTTAATATTGTTCCTTTTCTTTTAGTCTTGTTTTTATTCCCACATCGGTTGTGGAGACAAGTTGTTAGTCTTTGTAAGCCTATAAATAAGCAAGAGCCTTGAGAAATAAAGGAAGGAATTTTGATCAATGAATTTTGGCTGAATTAATTTGGATATTTTCAAATGAAAATCTCTTCTTGCATTAGAGTGTGAAGCCCATTCGAAAACGGGCTTGCGTGTGAAACCCTAACCCATTACCCATTATCCTTTATTAGACATCTCAAAACCCTATTTTAAAAAAAGAAGAAAAAACAAAGAAACCCTAGCCGCCAACCCAGTCTTTTTCTTTCTCCCTCTCTTTGTGACCCAACTTCCTCTCGCGAGCTCCAGCCGGCCACCCGAGCGCTCGTCCAGCGCCTAAGTTCTGTTGCGCCTGTGCGTGAGCTAGTCCCCATCGACAGCCCCACTGCATGCTCCTCCCTCTCTTATTTGTCCTCTGCACTCCCTCACCCTGCCACCTTCCTGACACCTCCAGTTGCCACGCGCCTTCGCCACCTTTTCTTGCACTTGATCGTAAGCCAGACCGCACCTGCAATCGACCATCGAGCAACTTCACCCAGCCTACCGCCGCCTCGTCTGTTCCTTGTTGCCGATCTCCTTTTCTTCTCCCACCATGACTGCTGTTGTGCAGTTGACTAACCACCCACCACCAGTCCCACCATCTGTTGCTCATGTTCGTGTCAGTGCCCACGATCAGCTACTCAGTCCCGCGCGTGCCCAAGCCACAGCCCGCGCGCCCCAGTTCTTGCTCGCAAGCCACGCCCACGTCGACAATGGAGCACACCCCTGTCGACGATTGAGCACGCCCATTCAACGACGACATCGCGATCACCTTGCTCAAGCATCTCTCGTGTAGTCTTGCGCGAGCCAGCCTGCAAACATCTGCAAACATCAGCAGCAACAACTTGAGAAACAAGTCAACAGTACAAAAACTACAACAGTAAGGAATAGTAGAGAAAATAGCACACGAACCTGAGAATAGGCTTCTCAGTAGGTAAATTTCAAATCCTGCAATTAGGTTATTGATTGGGTTAAATCACATAATTTTATTTCTAATATTTTATCAATACTTTCTGCTATCTACGATTATTATGAGTGTGATTCTGTTGAACTTGTATTCATTATCATCAATATTGCGAGTAGAACAGCTTCACATATAACATGATATTGTGTTAATTTTGTTAAGGCTAGAATTGTCCAATTACACTTGCAATTAATTGTTAAAACCTAGAATTTTAGATTAATTCCTACTTAGATCATAATTTTGGTGAAGTGTAGTGAGTTTATCATTAATTCCTTACATCACACACGACACACGTTTCACATATCTTTTATCTCCCTTTGTCTGTTAATCATTATTAAAAGTTTTGAACGAGTTCTACAATTTGTATAATGGACACGAGTGTCTTACACGACACCTGTCCAAGATCCAGACATGAGGACGTGTCTATATATGCATATTTCTTTGCAGATTATGTATATTTGACTCATAAATGTATTAAGTTGTTATTCATACATAATAGAACCTTATTTCCATGTAATGATCTATAAAAATGTAAACATAGTTTTTGCCAAAGAAAGGCCTTAATGTACTTCATCTAATACATATTTTAGAGGCGATTAAAGGTTTACAAAATAATTATATTGGACAGGGAACCCACATATCTTGTCCACGTGCCTGAAATCAAATTTTTTAGTGGAGGAATCGTCTTACATATAATAGAATAAAATAGGAAAACTAATTTCAAGGTCTTTTGGGTAGGGGTGCAATCGGATGCGGATATATCCGCATCCGAATCCGCTAGCCATGCGAATTAGGATGTCTTTTTTTTTTTGCATCCGACGGATTCAAATGCGGATTCGGATTATCTGTTATTGGAGACGGATATGGATGCGGATAGGGTTCTTCAAGTCAGATTCGGATTCAGATATCTGTTAACCTCGCCCATATCCTCCTCCATCATCAAGAAGATCAACAAACACTCTGATGGCATCATGATTGGTCCAAGACCTCTCGATGGCATTCCGGAAGGAGAACATGAGGCCCCCTTTCAGCACCCCGCCGCCTCCCACCCCGAAGCACGAGGTGAAGAGGGCGATGAGTTCGGTGAGAGAATGAATCAAACAGGGGTGCATTCGGTGAGGAAGAGCTATGCTTGTCTCAAAGAGTTGAAGGAGTACTCGGTGGCCGCGGGCTCGGCCATTGATGATGAAGGGAGGATTGGAGGGAAAAAGAATGTTGTGGGGAGTGTGAGGAGGCCAAGGCAGATTGTGTCGTCGTCGATGAGAATGTCGTGGATGGGCTGAGTGGGGGAAGCTCTGATCTTGGTATTCTTTTGTTAATTTTATTATTTGATGGTTTCTTGATTCTTTTTCCTTGTTTCTCTTTACTGTGGGGTTTTTGTATTATTCGTGTTTGATATTTTGCCCCAATGAGTTCTTGTACTGTTTGAAGATAGATATATAATATTACCTCTGATTTTGAGCAAATTAATTTTCCTAACCCGAGTCTGATTGAAGTGCTGGATACTGACACACTTCAATTTAAATTAGTTTGGGTGGTATTTTCTTACTAAGCTTGTATTTCCACTGCTTGAGGCTAAATTAAATCTCACGCCTTGGCCATGAATCCATCTTTATTAGAGACAAATATAGAGGACAAATGGAGGGAAGGGCCCAAGGTGTTGAATTATATGTTGACCCAATTTGAGTGGGGAAAGGAGGTAAGCATATGGTTTTATCTTATTTTCGAGTTAAGTTTCTTGTTTCTTGCTCTTCTCAATTTATTCGATTTATAATATCATAGTTTATATTGTATTTTATATTATTTCAGATTAGATAAAAAGTAATATAAGTGTATCCGTAACTGTATCCGTTTTTGCATATCCGATTAGCATTCACATCCGATCAGCTAATATTCGACCCGTATCCGATATCTGATTTTGACGGATAAAGACATCATTTTTTACATCCGTCAATATCTGTATCCGTATCTGAAGGTTGGATGCGGATTCGAATATGGTAAAAGTAATATCCGATCCGTATCCGATTGCACCCCTACTTTTTGGGGCACCCTACTAGTGTTTAGATATATTAGCGAAGTCCTAGGAGATGAATTTGGCTGTCCTTAATAGCAGATAGTATCAGTTTGTGCCGATATACATAGGGTTGCTTTTATTTTGCATGAATCTTACATGGGATAATCAACACGGGTAGGCCTACTATCCATGGAGTAGCTGCCAAAGTGTGTTATGGCATATGCCTCTCTCTTGTTCTTGGTTTCCTTTGGCAGGAAATTGGGACCAAAGTCTAGAAAATTGTTGAGGGTTGATAGTAGGTGGTAGTAAACATTTTGGTCAATTCTGTGGAGCTCTTTCCACTTACCTCGTCTGATATAAAAAGGTTTATATGATGATAATATGAGGCTTAAGCACAACCAAAGCTATATTCACCAAGTATTTCAGATGTTTGTTCAAGTCTATGTATGTGTATTTCGAAATTGGAATATGAAATATCCCCTCAATATGATATTGTTGCTTCTCTGAAAGAACTCCAAAATGAATAGGATATTGTTGTTGGTGAACTTGACAAGTAGGAGAAGGGATGTGAGGGATTAGAATGTTCTTGGGGATGATAGATTAGAAAGATATAACTTAAAAGACATTTCTTCAAAAACAAAAGTATCAATATTTGCACATACATTTAGCGTATCTATCATTCTTGTTTCCTATGTTTTTTATTGTATTTGTATATATTATCTGTCAGTCCATGCTATTGGACAATTTACCTATACTCACCATAAATCAAGTACTTACCTGGATGGTTCTTTATGGCAGGATATATCCTCCGGTGAACTAGCTGTTTAAGGTGCTAACTTACCTGCAAGAGGGCGTGAACATGAACAATGAGCGAGAGCTGTATTGCCTTGCTATGTTGAATCTCCTCAGATCAAGCCTTCAAAGATTGCTTGGAATGTCTTGTACATAAAATAGCAAGAAATATTCTTCTCATTCTTTATGTTAATATGACCTTAGCCCTATGGTTGTAATCCTCCAGGTGTGACAATAGATATCAGCACAATGAATAAAAGGAGAAGTTCACATATTTGATTGAGCGTAAAAGCTTAAGAGTAAATCAGGTCAGCTGAAGTTCCAAGTTCGTGGTGTGGCAGCTATTTTACCAATTGTTCTCTGTGTCTCTCTCAGAAGGAATGCTTTTGTGTTGCTTTAAATTAGTGATGCAACCTGTAAATGCTCGGTTACTTTAAATTAGCGATGCTACCTGTGAATGCTCTCGGTTATTATTACTATTTTATTTTTCTGGCAACTCTCTGCCTTGAATGGTGCCTAATATGTTAATCTGAACAAAACACGAATCCGGTCAACATGAAAACATATGGAGCTTATACTTGTTGCCACAAACCTGAGTTTATTTATGAGTATAGGATTTCATTTTATCTTTCAAGACATGAAAATAAAAAAGAAAAAAAGTAAAAAAGGAAAGAAAATGAAGAATTAGGTTCGTCTGTGCTTGTTTCTCGTTCTTGAACATTCCTTGCAGAGGTCTTCAGGAATCCATCTTCAGGAATCTGTATAGTGGCAGTGTAGATCAATTGATCCCTGTGCCATCTCTTAACTGCTGCTGTGAGCTCAGTAAAATGTCAGTGTCCAGTGAAAGAGCCGCGACATTACTTTTGGCATTCACTGTTGCATATTCTTTCACCGATTAAGCTCAAATAGTTGAATGCTGTCGAGCACTGCAATTCAAGTCTCGGCTTGCAATCGTTTGGTGCATGCATCCCGCGCATCTAATTTACAATTTATTAGTCATGTAGTGCATGAATCACGCAAATCCAAGTAGAAATTCACCGGTTTTGTAGAATGTAAAAAGCACAGTTGCTGTAAATATAGAAGATTTTTTTTTTTTTTCCTCGTGTGGGACGTAAATACAGAAAGTAAAGACCCTCGATGATATGGTAACAGCAATGACTCAAAATTTCCTGCAAGCTATTTCAATTTTGCCCCATGGGCTCAGATGTTGAAAGAATTTAGAAAGTGAAAAGTTAGTACAGCTACCTGTGTCAATTTACAATCTAGTTTACAGCTCTCCAAGTATGCATATGCTATCTGCGAAACATTTCCATTCACAAAGACATTGGTTTTCCTCCCCACAACTAGATAGTCAATTCCCATGCACAGATATAATGTCTCCTAGTGACTCCATGCAGCATATGGTCTAGGAAAATCTTAAGGCGAACCAGACCTCTGTGTCGTCCACATGGAATCCTACGTACGATCCCTGCAATGCTCCAATCGCACAACAAATGCCTAATCTCGATGTTAGATCTGAAAATTGTTTCGTCCACATGACTACTTGGGCTTGTCAATGTGTAATCCCAAGTATTGATCCAGTACATTCTGCACTGCCTGCAAAACCATGTTAGAATTAGAACCGTAAACCTCAGGAGAACAAACATATATCAATAACAATCACTAGCACTCTCGGAAGTTTCTTTCTCGAACAAAGGTCCCAGCCATTGAAGATCCTGAGCTGAATATAAATATCTAAAAACTCCTCCTAAATTATCCATAAATACTACAATGCTAATCAACATTATCATCAGACAAGTATCTAGGTTATGTGAATACCCGTAATGGTATTATACCATAAGAAGATACTCTTGGGACCGGAGTGGACTCAGTAGCTCGTTCCAATAGAGGATTATGCTAATAGAGAAGGAAATATTGTCTAAACGAAAGATCGCGTCCAGATGCAGACAATACCTGAAAGGCAAATGCTTCCTTTCCCTTGAGAATTGCATCCATTGCAGCATTGGGATCATCAAATACACTATAGAATAGCTGGTAAAACTGAAGCCTGCATGCAGTTTTATAGAAGCAGCTTATCATTTGGCATAGTCATGGGTCCATGACCCTCTTAGAAAATACAAAGCGGGAAACATAATGCACAAAAATTCCAATTCATACGTACTGTTCTTCTTTCGTCATCTGTTGGTCCATCTCATCAAACTTCCGTGTAAGAATTTCTGCCCCTGTTGGCAAAAGCACGTGTAGGATAAGGGCTTCCAATGTCCTCGGGAACTGATGCTGAAGGTAAAATAACAGCAAAAACAAGAGTTATGTAGACATTTTCAATGTGAGAATGAAACTAAAATATCTTACAAAGAAACAGTCATTGGTTAAATATAGGGTTTACAAACACAAATATTCCAGCACCTAGCTTAAGAAAATAATCAACGTTACAGAAGCCAAGAAAATAATCAACGTTACAGAAGCTAATATGGAGATGGACAGTTCCCTCCCTCCCTCCCTTACCCTAATACACAGCCCAGTGAAAATCTTTTATAGAGAACAAAACTCAGGCAGCAATATCAGTTTATACATTTAAAGTGAACTTCTGACTCCCTGTACCAAGGACAGGCAAAGATGCATAGGCATAGCTCAGAATTCAGGTAAAGAAAATTATTGGGCATCAAGAAAACAAAAGAAAAGAAGAAAAGGAATATTTATACATACCGCCATGGCTTGCAACACTTTCTTCAGTACAAGTGGTTCAACAGCACAGAAGATGCTAGCAATTGGATCAGTTACCAAAAGAGATGGATTGTCCATTGCAGTTTGTCTGTATTCACCTTTTATACTGATATGCGTATCTTTTAAAGATGTGCTCTCCATAGTTTCATTTTGACCAACAACTTTAACAGCATCATGGACCAAGGAAATAAGTTCATAAAGCACGTTGATAGCAAAGGGTTCCAAGTGCTGCAGCATCACCCCCTCCTCACTATTCCCCCTTACATTCTCTATATGGCTACTTGAATCAAAATCATGGCAACCTGAAAGAGTATAAAAACACACATTCGTTCTGCTACGGCCTGAAAATTACAGGAAAAGAAAAATTATTGACTATCCAGTCAAGAAACAAATATATTTTCTTGAGAGACTTCAAGAAGCAAACACAACAATGTTGGGCAACCCCCACACAGCAAACATCTCTCACCAAGAATGACCAATTTGATAATCTAGCTAATTGAAATTACAAATCAGTAACCTTTTTAATCAACTATTTACCATGGTCCATGACTATCCATCATACAATAAGAAAGTACCAAGTAGGTTGACTACAACCATTTTCTGTTACTTGGTTCATCTCCAAACTTGCTTTTAATCCGAATATAGAAATACAGAATTGTGCTATAAATGCTACATGAGAACTTTTATTTCAAGAAATGCTCAGAAAGCTAACCTTTTGAGGCTACATTTGCATTTTCACAATTTTCTCTTCCTTCAAGACTGCTATCTGAGCTCCTCTGCAGCATAGAATTCTGTTCTATTCCAACAGAAGAAACCACATTTACATAGCTATCACTCATTTTAAAAACATATCCTATATTACAAGTCAAAACTTCATTCAAACAGAGGTCATAGAGAACGAGATTGTGGTTCATGGAAGAATCAACAATTATAGCTAAGTAGACTAAGAACGTGTACGAAATTTTTGAATTTTGCTGAGAGGCTAAGATGGAAGGTGATTGCAGCTCCTAACAGCTTGCAGACCCTCAATTGAAGGAAATTATTCAGACATGAAAGCTACTACAGCTAAGTGGAAAAACAAATCAATAAGTCCATACAAAACCAGCTATTTCTTAATTATATTCTATGTTCTAAACTTTTCTATTGGAGGAAATGATAGGTAAATATTTTTAAAATATCCAAAACTCCATTTTCAGAGTGGAATGGACATGACCATCCGAGCATTTGATTATGAGTGGTGATGAAGATTACTAATCACACGGATTATGGGGTATCCGGGAGTCGAACAGGCATGCACTCACACACATCAGCAATTAACGCACTGGAATTGTCTATTTAGCCTTCATTTAATTTCAGTCTTTTCACAAATTTTTTGGGCAGTTAGGAGCGAGTTCCATATTTGTTGAAATCTAACTTTATTTCAGTACAGGCATAAAAGAATGTTTCACAAGTAATATCTTGCAGTTAAGCGTATTCAGAAGTTGGAAATACACCAGCACTAGGAAGTGTGGTGAGCTATTATTCTTTTTCTCTTTTCTCTCAACATGCTTTCATGATTGGGCTCTTTCAAGTATGACCGTATGAGTCTGAGTCCTGGCTAGGTTCATTTAGCATTTTTAGTAATTAGTAATTAGCATAATCTACAATTTAAGCTTTAAATCTTTATAAATGAATGCAGGGAGTATTTGTGTTTTTCCTCTTCATCAGTCAGCAAGTTTTTCTTATTATCATCTTCTTTTTTTTTTTTGGAGAATGTAAATTCTATTTATCAAACCTGTATATACAGATAGAAAGCCAAAGCAGCTATACAGTATTAGCCTCCCCTAAACTGCCAATTCATGGCACACTAGCCCATTACAATGTATCCCCACAACCCAAAATCAAAGTACTATTAGTCGACTACCAATTAGATTAGTCGACTAAGAATGTAGTCGACTAATCCTAATTACAAGTCGATTGGAAAGTCGATCTGGATGTAGCTGCATTCTATGTTTTTGCGATAGTCGACTAAGTCAGAAAGACTAGTCGACTATATCTCTACCAAGTCGATTAGGTCAGAAAGCCCAGTCGACTATACTTGCACCAAGTCGACTAACCACAAAGTCAAGTCGACTGAAAAGTTGATCTGGATGTAGACGTCCTCTCTGTTGCCACAGGAGTCGACTAACCCAAAAGGTTAGTCGACTATACTTGAATGCAGTCGACTATAAACACTTAATAGTCGACTAATTCTGTTGGCAGCCCAACTTATCTATCATAAATCCCAGACCCCTCAAAACTCCACAGTGGCATTTGGATCCAAAGTGAATACAGTCATATAGATGTGCAGCTTAATCTGAAGACGGTAGAAACCACCTCCTGAGTCTGGCCTTCAAAAATTTTCCTATTGCGGGCATTCCAAATATGATAAACAGTACAAGCAAGGGCCACCTTTTTAGCTTTTGCTTTGCCACTGGAACCCTTCGCCTCCTTCTTTATCCACTTAAGAGCACTAGAGATAGTCGACATCCCCCGAGAGATACCCAGTCAGTCTCTAATGCATCTCCAAACCATAGCAGAAAAGGAACATTGAAAGAATAGATAATCTGCCGATTCCTTATTACCAACACAGAGTGCACATGATTCCTCAACCTGAAGAAAGGCCAATCTATCTTTGTAGGTAGCCTCTTCCGCGCTACAAGCCAAAGAGTAAAAGCATGCTTTGGTGTGACATACGAATTCCAAACTGAGCTTGACCAAGGTAGCCTGGCACCCTTATGTCGAAAAAACTCATATCCGAACGATATGCACATCCGCTCACCTACTGCCCAAGAGGATAACCTCCTCTTTGCCGCCGCAACAGACCCTTCTACAAGGCATATTTTATCACGAATCGCAACTAGCCTCTTGAGCAAAGGCGAGTCGTCCCTTATACACTTCCAGTCCCAAGCAGAGATATCCCCTTTAAGGTAGATATGATGCACCCAACGCACCCATAAAGTGTCCTTTTTCTTGTGAATGTTCCAAAAGGATTTAGCTAGCAGGGAATCATTCCAAGTTTTTAGATCTCGGAATCCCAATCCACCTTCCGATTTTGGCAAGCACATGGATTTCCAAGAAACCGGATGATGGCGTTTATGCCATAGAAAATTCCTACACAGTCGAGTTACCCTCTCTATGATAGCACCAGGTACCGGAAAAATAGATAGCCAGAAGCAATCCACTCCTTGTAGCACTGATCTGATAAGCTCAGCTCTACCCGCAAAAGAAAGGCTGGAAGCCATCCAAGAGTTGATATACATAGTTACTTTATCAACAAAAGGTGCAAAATGGTCCAACTGCAGCCTCTGAGTCGCCAACGGGACACCGAGATAACGGAAAGGCATCACACCAACAGGGATACCAGTCAATTGCCTTATTTGAACAAGTTCTTCTCCATATACACCTGCCGTAAAGAGGCTTGACTTGAGCAAGTTAGCGCACAAGCCCGATTTCAATCCAAAATCCCTGAGGCTATCCATAATAATACTGACAGAAGGAATGTCCCCTCTAGCCATGAGCATGAGATCATCAGCAAATGCCAGGTGTGACAACCTAAGCTTTCCACACCGAGGGTGGAATTTGAACCCCAAACTGTTTGTTCTCACCTTTAGACTCCTCGACAGATATTCAATGCATAGAAGAAAAAGAAAAGGAGACAAAGGATCACACTGTCGCAATCCCTTCATCCCATTGAACATCCCCCATATCCTCCATCCAGGCCAATAGAATAAGATGGAGAGGTTACACATTGCATAATCCATCCAATAAATCTGTCCGGGAACTTAAGACCAGTCATCACCTCAGCAAGGAATTCCCAAGAGACCGAATCATAAGCTTTCCGGAGGTCCACTTTAATCAAGCACCTCGGGGATACCCTCTTCCTGTTATACTTTTGCAATAACTCTTGGACCAAATGAATATTTCAATCATACTCCGGCCCTCCACAAAAGCAGATTGCGAAGCATCAATAATTCCACCGAGCACAGGTCGCAGACGCGCAGCCATAATTTTAGAAATCACCTTATAGATCACATTGCAACAGGTAATAGGCCGAAAATCACTCACAGAATTAGCATGAGTAGATTTAGGCACCAAAGCAATCAAAGTGTGATTCATTTGCTTCAGAAGAGATCCTGATAAGAAAAATTCCTTGACGGCATCACAGAACTGAACACCAATAATATCCCACGCCGTCTTGAAGAAGAGTGCACTATACCCATCGGGACCCGGGGCCTTGTCATTCCCAATACCGAACAGCACCTCCTTAATCTCCTCGAGGTAACCTCCTTCAACAGATCACAAGCTTGATGATAGGATATAACTCCCCACACTGAAGCACCTGAGGGTCAACATGCTCAACCTGAGAACTAGTACCAGAAGTCCCTCGAAATATCGAAGAAATTCCAATGCCACCTCCTCCGTGACTCCGTCAGTGAACCATCCTCCTTGGAAATAGCCGCCACATAACCCGTCCCTTGTTTCTTTTCACAATGCTGTGAAAGAACTTTGTGCATTTATCAGATTTAAAAATATAGGTGCATTTAGCCAGTTGGTAAAAGTAGTCCATCTCCGCCTTAGATAAGGCCAATGCATTCTTACGCAACTCCACAACCTTCTCCCGTAGTTCAGAATTATCAAATTGAGATTGGATCTGAACCTGAGCCAGTTTAAGGAGCATCCTAGCCCGATTAGCTCGAGAAGCAATATGCCCAAAGTTCCTCTCATTGAGAATTTTCAACGGGGCCTTCAATAGCTTAAGCTTGCGACAAAACTGAAATTGAAGAGAACCTACAATCTCAATATCCCAGCCAGATCTAACAGTCTCCGAAAGTCCTCATGACCTACCAAGAAATTCCAGAATCGAAAAGGTCTATTCACCGTTCGGGGCCGCTCAAGCAAAGAAACTACTCCAGGGGAATGGTCAGATAGACAACCAGAAGGTAAGAATTCTACATGGCAGAAGAAGGCCCTCTGGTGCCAAAGTGGGTTGGCCATCACTCTATCCAACTTAGACCAGACAGTACCATTGGTCCAAGTCAGGTGGCATCCCGTGAACTGCAAGTCCGACAGTCCCAATTCATCACAACACTCAGTAAAGTCTTTAAATTGATAGCGTGACACCTCCGCACCACACACCCTCTCCTCCTGTCTCAAGATATTGTTGAAATCCCCCATCAGAAGCCAAGGCTCCGACAGAGTATCACCCCAACTAATTAAGTTCTCCCATAGGCTCCTCCTAGTCACAATGGAATGGAACCCATAAACAAAACTACCAAGAAAAGATACAGATGATACCTTACATACAACCCTGCAGTGAATAATTTGAGGAAGGACCTCCAGAGTATCCAGATGAATCTTCAATGGGTCATACAGGATTAAGATTCTACCTCCACCATGAGCCGCAAAGTTGTTGACCTGCTTCCATCCTATAAACCTCCTATGCATGAATACTTCCAGTCCAGACTCCGAAAGTTTAGTCTCCAAGACTGCCATTAAACCAATCTCCCTCTTCCTTACCAGTGCCTCAACACCCTTTTGTTTCAGGGGTAGGTGAAACCCCCTGATATTCCAAAATGCCAGCCTCATTTGGAAGATTGAAGGGATTTCCCCTTCGCTTTTCCTTTAGATACTGCGGCGAAGCTGAGACCCTTCGCTGTCATTTCCGATTCTCCCTCACAACCGCCTGACGACCCTGCGTCACCACCACAGTCTCCTTCTCCCTGCCACCTACAGTGATCGGCTCCCGAAGTTGGACCGAAGATTCCTCCAAAGGCGGCAACGAACCATGCCCCTCATCCTCGGATAGAAGACTGTCAGCAGCATCCGATCTAAGTTCAGGACCCATCTTCTGCTTCATTTTATTAAGAACTCTGGTCCCGCTTGTCCCAATCCCGCATCAGGTAGCCGTTGCAATCTAGCGTCAACCGGTCGTAGCGCGGACTGTTCTGGCACAGCAGAGAAATTTCTGCTGCCAGAACAGACTTTTCTGGCAGCAGAATAGGGTCCGGATTACCCTTACCAGGCTTGCTGCCCCAATCAGTACATCACTCTGCATCACCACGACATCCCGATTCACCGACTGAGCACCCAGAGGCACAGCCGTGGCCACTGGCGCCATGGCAGCTCTCATATTCCCACTAGTCTCCCCCTTCTTGTGCATAGCCACCCCACCTGGCCGGACCATCCTCCTAGGCACATAAGCAGATTGCTTTGTCCCTCCAATACTTTGTTACAATCACCCTCAATATGGCCAAACACCTTACATTTCTTACAGTATTTGGGTGTAACCTCGAATATCACTAATTGGTCATAAATATCACCAGTCGGAAGCTTAATTTCCACGGATGAAACGAGTTCCTTGGAAGCATCCACCTCCACCATCACCCTAGCAAAGGAAAGCCTCTCTTTAGTTAAGGTCATCTTATCGGTGGTGATGGGTTTCCCAATTCTGGACGCAATTTTGCTCAAAGCGCGTGCATTCCAACAGTCAAGTGGTAGGTCCGGTAATTGAACCCAAACCGGAACTGTAGCAAACTCTTCACCTCCAAATCTAAAGCACCTTGGCATGTTCTTCAGCATCAAGCTTCTTCCATAGATAAAGTATGGTCCCCCGTTCAAGACACTAAGTCTATCCTCCTCCGACGTAAATTTAAATACTATCCATCCCGAACGATGGATCCAGTGTTTACATTCAACCTTCCACCCCTCACGAATAGTCCTGATCGCATCCATGCCAGGGAATCGACCTGAAAATAGGCCCACTAAACAAAATCCCCATATCTCTGCAACATCATCAACATCCTCATCCGTAATATGCAACATATCCTCCACGGAATCCACCATATCCAATTTGATGCCCTTGCCCAAGTTGCGGTTGTCTTTGAACAAGTTAACCCACGGGGCTCTCTTAACAGGAGCAGCCCCCTTCTGAGTACCCACTACAGCAGAACCAAACCCCCGATTCTTCTCAATATCAGCAGAGTCCAACTGTGGCATTCCATCAAACACCTTGGCTGCCACCGATTCACCAGTCTTCGGCAATAAGTGGGAAACCAACACCCTTCGATCCCCACCTCTCCCCTCATCACCCCCAGCATCTTCAGAATCGGAAGAAGCAGAGGCAATGTCCGCCTGCACATCATCATTAAACTGCTGTCGCACCACATCTGCAGCACCAACGAGCTTCTGCTGAGCATGGACAGGCGGCGGTGCCTCATCTCCGGAAGCACCCTCCGACAACCTTCCATCAACATCCTGAGAGATCCCAACACGGGATCTAGTGCCCGGCCTCATAGAACCAAATTGGTCGACCAAGAGAAATCACCAGCGGTTCCCACCAGCCCTAAAAAGGGGATGGGAGTCACCAAGAAAATGCAGACCAGGGAGAGAAACAAGGAAAGAAAAAGGAGGGAACAATAGTTGAAGAGGAGACAAGGCAGGAATCAACCATGAAAGATTCAATCCTGAGAGAGCTTCACTCTCGCTCTCCTCGTTCTTTTGCCCCCTGGATGTGGGGTGGTGGGGAGATCGGCTGTCGCGGCTAGGTCGGCCGCAACTAGGTCGGGGAAGATGATGCAAGCCCCTGAATTTTGATTCTTTTACGTATGATTCTGTATTTGGACTTAATAAAAATATGGAGTGTTAGGATTTGGACTTCCATGAAATGCATGGTTTAAAATCAGATCTGCAAACAGATATCAATCTTGACTGATAGATTACTATTACATCAGATGATCGAAGCATGGTTGAAGTGATTTATTAAGCTCTGGGACAAGTTCAACAAAGATGCATACATCAGATGGATTCAGGAATCAATAGTACAAGTCTAATCTGCAGCATATAGATGCTACCCTATAGCAACACCATTAGAGCACTATAAGGACCGCATGAGGCCAAATACGTGATCGTCCTCACTTACCCAATGCACTGCAGTGCGCTGATATATATAACACCAAGATTGTACTCTCAAGAAACATTATTAGAGCATCATAAAAACCAAGTATGGCCAAACAACTCAGCAAATAAAGTTTTGATGAAAGCAAAACCCTTCTAAAAGTAGTCTGTTTGTCCAATTACAACAGTAGCATGACAAACTGCACGAGGATATCTGCCTAAACCAAGGCCTCAACAGCCCATACACGTCCATAGATAGAGCTTGCAGGATGATGCAAGATGCCCTGGTTGGAAAACAGATCTGTAGAAGGATCTGAAACCACATCAGAAACTAAGAATAACTCATATTTCATTTAAATTAGCACCAATTCTGTTGAATAACCTATATCTTGTCAGATTCATGACAGGGTTCATGCAAACAACAATAAAGCCCTCATCCAGATCTTTGAGATTGGCTTCATGAATCCTTCATCTCCATTTAGCTATTAAAGTGCCATTTCCTCTGTTACACTAACTACCCGATCCTTTTTAACCATCTCAAATACATGTTTGTTCAGGTCAACTGCCAATCAGCCATTCCTACTTGCTCCATCAACTACGATTCTATCACTCCTAACAAGCACACTTAATGGTCTTTGCTGTACATGACCAAATCATTACAATTGGTCTCCATGATTTTATTCTCAATTGAAGCTAACTCAACTTCTTGCAGATGAACTTATTTCTTGTCCTGTCTTTTAATGTTTTGTGCTCATCCAAGTCATCATTCCCATTTCAGCCGCGCTCAATTTATTTTGGATGTGATGTTTCTTAATTGCCCCACATTCTAATCCATAAAGCATGGGCAACTGGCAAGTCATGCAGCCGTTCACCCTATAACATTTTTCTTCAATTCACAAGGTATCCTGTGATCACTCGGTACTCCACAAGGATCATAAGTGATTTTCACTTTAAACCATCCTTTGACAATATCCTCCTCAATCTCACCATCATGATGTAGGATTGATCCTAAGTAGCAAAATTGATCACTCCAAGGTATATCTTTTCCATCAACATCGTAATACTCATAGTTTTCCTAAAGCTACATAACATATATTCTATTTTTGTCATGCTAATTTTAAATCTTTTAGATTCAAAAGCTTTTATCCAACTTTAGTTTAGAAATTATCTCTTCTCCGCTACATCAACTAATAGTATATCATAGAAAATAACGCGCACCATGGAACTTCATCCAAAGTATGCACATAGCAAATTCATCCAACAAAGTTATGTAACCAAAAGAGGAAAATAAATGAAAATCACATCGAGATAAATAGACAAAAGATTAGTTAAGATCTATTTTATGCCCCAAAAGAAATTCAAGAAGCAGTTTCAGTCGCTGGCATGTGATTATCTCGTGCCTAACTGGTAAAAGTTGAAAGAGAAAACATATATCTGCATCCAAATAAACTCTATTATCAGCCAATCTCAACTTTAGCTCAATGTCACAAAGGAAGAAAAAAATGTTCAGCATAAAAACAACAAACATCCATGAAAGAAAGAAAATGAGTCAAGGTAAAACGAGAATGCTAAAGACAATTTTAATTCAAACTTATAGAGGAGAAAAATTAAATTCTATCTCCAACTCCTGTCATTTTCAGTGAGTTTAATAAAAGCTATAAGGTCAGAGAATGCATACCATTTCCTTGCCCACCAATCTTTTCAAGGTACCAGTGATTCCACAAGAATTCAGGCATGAAATGAAAGGAGGAAAATCAAGAAGCTGATATCAGTAGGCTGACGTACCAAAAGAATTCCATAAGATCTTTGTGCACAAGGCAAAGAAGCATGCATTTGGCTATATTATGCAACCTAACAAACAGAAGTATGAGCTTCAAGTAATTAAAGTATGTATCTAACATCTAATAGAAAGAAAATCCTAATACTGAGTGTGGTGAGATGGATATTGACCTTGTCCAAGACATAATAATCAAAAAGAAATCAGGAAGAAATGAGAGGATGCTATAACCACCATACAACAAATGACGTACCTGTTCAATACCCTCCTTAAATAATATGCATCCATATGTTCTACCATGCTAGACATTATGTTTGACTTCCACCAGAAGTTCACTGCTATCGTCACGTCACCACTGTCCACTTGGTGAAACCTGTTGAGATTAATATTTTGAATAATCTATAATTCTATTCAAGTTTCATGCAGAAAATGGAGGCACATGCCATGCCACACTAAAGAGTTGATAATTCTTCGATGAGATAACTATGGCAGACAATAAATTAAAATTACAGCTAGTACAAAGTATAATATACAGATAAATTATACAGCAGACATGCATCAAAGTTATACTAATTACAAGAGGAGGAAAAAGAACCAATTTCTAATTAACTACAAATGAACTTTTTCAGCATTTGACAATAAAGAATGGATACACAAATAACTTTAATCACCGTTCTACCAGGTCAAAGTTAAATGTATTTACATGAACAAAAAATTCAGATTTGAACAGTTCTGCAGAAAATTCTTCAAGTTTGTTCTCTGCCAGTTGTTTTACTAGGTTGAAACAGCAAAAACAAGTCAAAAACATACTTAATATGCATGCAAGTATCAGGTTGCTAGTAGTTTAATAACTCTCTCTCTATGAGTAAAGCAAACCGCGACAGTATAAAACAACTTTGCTTTCATATCTTCCCAAGGATCTCAGTATCAAATCTCAACAGATCACTGGATCAATATGCAAATATAGTCCCTTTTCTCATACAGTTTAGAGTTTTTATCACAAGAAGAATAGGCATTGCTTATGCCAAGACCACTAAGCTGCTGTCAGATGTTGCTTTTCTTTTTCTTCCGCTTTGTTTTGTTTTACCCCTTTCCTCTTTCTTTCCATGATGCCATGGAATTATAGCTTTCATCATTTTCGCCTGCATTAGTTCACACATGGTGTTCAAAGAACTTAAATTTGTGGTGAACTGTCTCTAAGCATGGATGGGGTTTGTTCGACATAGAAAAGTATGTATAGCTTTATCATTAAGACTTCACGTGTCACTCTTCAGGTGACTAGAAGACAATATGAAATTGATGGCTCATAGATATTTGTCATATGAAAATGAAGATTAGGATAATAGTCTATATTGTATGTTCACATAAGCCTTGAGTATTCTCCAGTTAAATTTAAGTCAACGGAAAGCTTTAAAGGTCATCTACTACAAAATTTTAAAAAAATAGCAGAAATAACGTGATTGAAGTTGCAGCAGATAATGATCACTTATTATTGATTTCTTTTCGTTCAAGATCATGACAATTTTCACAAAGTGTCCCTCACTCTGAAATTAATAAGAAAATAAACTTTGCTTCGAATTCTTTAAAAATTGTTCTGATAATAAAAATGCAGATGCGGGTAAAAAACAATGCCAGAAAGTTTAAGAAAAATAACAAAAGCAGAGAAAGAAATAGCATGAATTAAACACCTTCTTACCAGCCTTCAGGAATAAAGAGAGCATCCCCAGAATGAAGAATGATCTTTTGGGAATATTCCATAGAGTGTTTAGCTCTAGCATGAACTGAAAAGTCAGGATTTTCTAAATCTACGGCACTGCCAAAAGAAAAAGAAAATATTAGAGAGGGTTGAAATTTCAAAGTGTAAAGCCATTATTTCAAATCGAAATTCCAAAATTTCAAAAAGTCAAACTCAAACTATGATGGATGAAAGTTTATACTATTTTGAAGAATTGAAATATAGAATTACCTGTGGTTGGAAGACTCTCCATATATGGGCATTGGATATAGCAAGGGACATGCAGAAGGCGGCCATAAAACAACTGAAAACATGATTAAGTTACGAAACAAAATTAATAATCATCATAACATAATAAATTTTTTTATAATTGATTATATAAAATTGACAAAGAAGCACAAGAACAACATATCCATTTTCTCCTATATGCATAATTTGAGAATTTCTATTATAAAATGTATTCAATACCATTAATTTGAGATGGAATTACCAAAATAGGTCAATTTCTATTATGAGGCTATCAATACCATTAACTTGATATGGGATTACTAGAATAGGCCAATTGGGTTGAGCACAATAATTCAGTTTCTTGTTCTCTTTTTTTTTTTAGAGGAAGGAAAAGTGTGACGCTCCGATCCCACAGGTACCGAGACGTTACTGCGACCAGTGTTTTAAATGTCGGATACCAGGGAAATGTTGGATGTCGTAATCGGATGTCGGATTTCGGATTTCGGAGATATTTCGGGGCCATCTAGTAAATTTCGGACGTCATGACGGATAACAAATATATATCCTAGATGTTTAAAATAATGTAATCTTAAAATTCTTATCAAGGTAATACATACACAACTTATGCAAAATTATATAAATATATTTATGATAGGTATAATTAACTTAAACATTTTGCATATATTCAGTAATTCATCGTTAAAATTTCTCAATTGCTCCAACTTCCAAGACCAATCAACATATTGGTCTTTTCCCAAAATGTCGGCCGACATTTTCCCGAAATGTCGTCCAGCATATCGGATTTTTCCCGAAATGTCGGCCGACATTTTCCAAAACGCCATTTCAAATACGGGTGGGGATGTCGTGACGATGAGGGCTTGAAAACGAAATGTCGGCCGACATTTCGGAAATGTCGGACGATATTTAAAACACTGACTGCGACGTACATACGCATGGTGAAAATATCCTCGCATATGTATGCTAAGCATCAATACAGGCAAGAATCAGAGTATGAAAACACAGTAATAATATACATTCCAATAAAATAGTACAAATACACTGTTATCACCAAGTGTGATCCAATATTACAAACTCAGATGCGGATTCATGAGATTAATACATCAAGGGGATACTCCAAACAAAAAAACCCTAATATATATACCTTATATCTCATGCCCCATCACCTGAGATTATACAACCCGAGTTGTTCGAATATTATATTAATATTTTATTATCATAGTGATGTGATTCAAGTATACAAGTCAGGAGTCAGGAGACAATAACACAAATACCATTTCAGGCAGGTAGCAAGCAGTCAAGTACAGTCCAGGTGCAGGGTAATGTATTATGTCACAAGCATATAAGTGGACAAAATCAGTTGTATGAGCTCAGTTGACAGATTCATGAGATCAGTACGTCGAGGGGATAATCCAAACAAGGTAACCCTCATATATATATATAATATATATATATATATATATATATATATATATATATATATATATATATCTTATACCTTACGCCACTATCAACGTAGTGCACATAACCCGTGTTGCCTTCAAAATACTATAATTATACCATTAGAATTATCCGTAATTTACGTTATCCAATAAAAATAATAATCAGTACTGTCTGATATTTTAATCATCCCCTGCTAGTGTCTCACATCACTGACAGTCCATACTGGAGCTCGCACTCTAGTAGAACTTATTCAGATCTGATATGTAAGTATCAGTGCCAGAACAAAGGAGAGACCAAATATTCCATGTTCCTAATATTATTATTATTTGGTTATTAAGTTTTATTGTTATTAATCTTATTTCTCATCCGATTCATATGTTTTGATATGTGTACTAGCGTCCCAACATGCATACATCCACTTATGAATAAGATAAGTGTTACTGAAAACTGATGGAGGTATTAATGAACCATGTTTACAGTGGGCCCGTACATATCCGAGACAACATCCAGGGTGTTCTGGCACTGGCCCGGAAAACGCCGCGAGGCAGACAGGAAGGGAAAGGGTTTTATTGTATGCCTATTCAGGAAGGATATATATATATATTATATATATATATATAATATATATATATATATATATATATATATATATATAGAGTGCCAGCACACCCTCAGAACACTTGGAGGCTCTCAGATAGCTCCAAAAATTTTAATTGTGCAACATTCATATACCATTTTAAACACGATCACAAATTGATATCTATCAGTTTTCCCCATCCCCGATGCAGATTGTCTAATTATTACAGATTAGTTATGATTATCAGTTTACGAGAAATAACAGGAATAACAGGAAGAACATGCATGAATAATACAGGAGTACAAGATGGCAGGAGCATAACATGATAATATAGTCAAATTCCTCTAAAGAGATAATCACACACCAGGCAGGCAGACAGTCAGGTGACAAGTGCCTTGTGTCAGGTAGAGTACAATAATACAGGCAGTACAAGTAAACACAGAGTTTCAACATTAATAAAGTAACTGATGACGCAAGCTAGTTCATGAAATTAGAGTAAGAATATTTCAAACTCTTCACAACCATAATTATTATAATAATAGGAGATAGACTTGTGTAGTTCCGAAAGGATTCGAGCCCAAATCCTTTCCACTCAGGGGGAAAGTCGGAGGTGTTAACGCTTATTGCGCGAAGAAAAGGAAAGAAAACAGAGTAAGTAGATAGAGCTAGAGAGAGGAGAGAAAAAGAAAGAGGGAGATAGAGAGAAAGAGAGAAGGCGTGAGGGAGAGTGAGAGGACGAGAGAAGAAACTAGAATCAGTACCAGAGAGGGAGGTGAGATAGGGAACAGAGAGAAAGCAGAGGGGAGAGAGAGAAAGAGAGGGACAAAGAGGGATCCAGATAGAGCAGAACAGAAAGTGAGGGAAAGAGAGATGGAGAAAGAGGGGAGACGATGGCTGGCCGGCTGGGGGCTGGCCAGGGGATGGCGCCGGCAACCAGAGGCGGCCATGGGAAGGCCGACTGTGGGTAAAGAGGGAGAAAAGAGGGAGAAGAGAGGGAATGATGGAGAGGAAGAGAAAGATTTGACAGAGAGAGAGATTGTAAAGAGAGGAGATTAAGAGAGAAGGAGAAGGGGGTGGGCCGGGTGGCCGTCAGGGAAAGGGGGTGGCACCAGCCGGAGAGGCGTCGCCGGCCAGGATCTCGGTGGTGGTGGTGGCGCCAGTGGTTGCTTGGAGGAGAGAGGGAGAAAGTTTAAAGGAGAGTGAGAGAGAAATTGAAAGGAGAGGGAGAGATTGAAGAGAGATAGAGAAAGTATGAAGTGAGAGAGAGAGAGCATGGGGAAGGTATTGTTGGCCAAATGAGAAAAAAAGGGAAGAACGGAGAAAGAAGGAAGAAAAGAAAAGAAAAGAAAGAAGAAGGGCGTGAAATATGGTGGAAGGAAAAAGAAAAAGAAGGAAAAGAAAAGAAAAGGGAAACAGGAAAGAAAAAGAAAAGGAAAAAAGGAAAAAAGAAGAGAGAAAAAGGAACAAGGAAAAAGAAAAAAAAAGAAAAAAAATAAAGAAAAAAAGAAAAAAATAAAGAAAAAAGAAAAAAATACCCGGGCCAAATATTTGATCAAATTTTGACTAATTCAGAAAAATCTCAAAAAATTCTCTAAAATAGAAAATATTACTTTGAGGAACATTGTGGAATTAGATTCAAGAAAGTCAACAGCATTTGTAAATTAAAAATTTTGAAATCGATCGGCGATACGGTCGACACCGAATTTAGGAGATTTGTAAAATAAATCAGAAAAATTCCTGAAAATTTAGAAAATCTAAAATATAAAAATTAATATTTAAAACTGAAACATGTCCAATTTAACTACCAGAAAAGTCAAACCAAGTAATATCACTGAATAAAGGAAAGAGAACAGGTCTAATACCAAATAATAATAAATAATAATAAAAGAAAAAATAAATACGGGAAAAAATAGAAAAATACGAGCGAAAAATCGGGACACGCATGGGTACGTGTTCTGGGAACGAGGTCTTACAAAAAGAGATTAATTTGTTGCGCTTGGATGACTTTCTATCTCAATTCTTATGTGAATATCAAGATGCTCTAACAATTGAACACAACCTTAAGTCATTCTTATAGCATATATGGAAATATAATGATACAAAAAATACCTTCTTTGGAACCAGCAACAATGCAAAGCAAGTTATGGTATGGATCATAGTGAGTGCTGGACCTAGATCGAGCCTTGTTCATCCATAAGTTGATAGATGTCAATTCTTTTGTCCACACAAAGACAGGCTGTACCATAAAAAAAAGTCCGTCAGGATAATAAAAGGTATAAGATACTTCATCCTAATATCTGAAATATAATTTATTGTGATGAAAAGGTCAAATACATGGACGAGGAGTATGGTGACTTAAAATATTATGGATTGACACATCTTGCCAACAAAGGTGTTTGAATCGGAGAAAAGTAAAATAAGAAAACCAAAGATGGGTGGGGGGGGGGGTGTTGGGGGGTGAAGAAGAACTCACACCGTTTGTATATCATTGCTCAGAACTTCCAATGCACACTTCTCTTTACTTTCAGTGCTCAAAATTGGAACCTGTGAAAGAAAATTCCTACTGTCAAATACAACAAAGTTTAGTATTATATCATTTTCTATTGTTCTTGAGCCTCTGAGAGTACAATATTTGCATCAGAAAAAAACAGGAACAGGATGATTCTTTGTCTCAAAATAAACAACCATCCAGTCAAGCAAGTATATGAACAAACACTGAAAGTTTTTGGAAAGCATATAACTGCTAGTTTAGGAAATGTATCATGGTTTACCTGTGCAAGATACAATTGATCTGAGGTATCCAATGAAGTTGAACATGATTCTTCAGAATTCACTTGCGATGCTGAAGAATCTTCTTTTTCAATAGATGAATTACTCTTAACACCCACATTTTGAACAAAAAGTTTGCAAGAGGAGATGAAGGTAGCAAACGGTAAAGAGACCTACCATCAGAAAGTCCATCATATAGTTAAACACACATCAACTAAAACTACATACTAAGAAATGGATGTGGACATTCTATTTCTCATGGCACATCATCATTCTCATAATCCAAGTTTCTCCCAAAGGGCTGGCAACGAGAAAGGGAAAGCACTGTCATAAAACTTTCATGGCCAATTGGCAGATAGGCATGGTTATGCAGTTTAAGCACATGCAACCAAGAAAAGGAACATCACATCCTTTTCTAGATGAAGAGGTAAGATGATGTGATTTTCATTAGGTATGACCTTCCTCTATGGAGCACAATTAAGCCAACTGCAAAGTTACAGAAAAAAAAATTGTAAAAAGATTGCATTACCCTCTCATGACTTCGAACATCGCCAAAGAAAACCGGAGCAGAATTGGATAGCATAGCATCCACATTAACAGAACCAACTTTTTCCTGCATTTTAATTGTTTATGATTTCAATGCCAAACTAAAGTCCAACAAAAATGTAACATGAACTTTTAGAACAAGAAGAAGAATGAAGAGATGCATTGGGGATAAAAGCAAAATATTGTTTTGAAAAAAGAAAAAAGAATGTACAGCAAAATTTAATAACATGAACTTTACAAAAGAAAAGAGTCCTATTGGACTGCCACGTGACAAGGATGGCTAATACATAGAGCACACCTGTCATATTGTAATCCATAGTTACATTGGAGGGGGATTTTGAACTTGAGGCCCCGCACTTTCCCTCAAATGAACTACAAACCATAGTTATACTGCGACAATGATGGTACACATGCAAGATGTGATGTTCCCTTAATCCTCAAGAATGAAGATCAAACCTAATGCAAGAACTAGGGTGATGGTGGGAGAGCCGTTAGGTCAATTTCTGGGACTATCTTCTTTACACGCCAAATTTACTCATACAAGAATGGAAGACTATCCGTTAACATTACTTAAGTAACCAGAAATTTGAGAAATTTTAGGGAATATCTTCTGCTGTATGAATAAAGTTGGCATGTAAAATGTAAATTAAAGCATTTTAAAAATGGTGACAGCAGATTATAGGCTTCTTTCTCGTCATGCTCTATGGAAGATTACTTAAAGGCAGTAACAGAAGAAAAGGTTCGATAAACACGGTCCAGTCCAAGCAATATAATACACGAACTGAGCTCTTTAGGTATGTGTATTTTATGATGTCAAATATCAAAGCCATACAAAATTAGTTATCAAATTGTGATCTTGACTCAATACGCGAAATTTTAAAGGACAAACCAGTATTATTGAAGTCCAAATCAGTCACAAAGGTATGAATTTCATCCTCCAGCATTTGTAGTCCTATATATGAGACATAACACGGGAGCAAAAGGGTATTGAAAAGTTTGACATCAACAAACTTTTGGCACACACAAACACTTGATCATAAGGCTCTTCGCTAATTTACAATGATCCTTTGGTGGGATTCTTAAGCATCATTTCTCCCATAAAGAAAAGAGGCTGCAGGTAGTAACAGGTCCATTCATCACGTGCCCTTTTCTCTTTTCTGATATATCAGTTTTGTTCTATTTAAATTTTAGTGATGTACAATAGTGTGGTTTGTGCAAGGGAATGCAGCATACAGCGTGTGTCTTATAGGTTGAAGTTTGAGTTGGCTCTCATAATCGAAGTTTAACAAACAGTGAATACATATCATATAAAACAATAATTTTGTTGATTATTATTTTCATTTCGTGCAGGCTAAATGAATATCGAAAATTAAAACTTGCTTGTGTAATGTCTGTATTAGTACATGAAACCTAGCTAATGCAGGCGAATCATATGAGCTACCCCCACCCATCAATCAAAGTGATAACAAACAGTGAAAAATGATGTTTAAAACAACGAATTTATTGCTTGTTATTTCATTTCATGTGAGACAATTACATATATGAATATCAGCAATCAAACAATCAAAACATGCTTAGTACTGATCGTACCAGCACATGACTCCTAGCTAATTCTGGCTAAAGTAAATTATGAGACCTTACTATATTTCAAAGTTTATTACTGATGCAACCAAATAACTAGTATTAACAACTACAGCAGAATTCAATAAAAGAAAACCTTGAAAACCCTAAAATTGTTCAATCCCCAACCAAAACCCTAATTGACGCTTTCATATGGACACAAGGAGAAGAGAGGGGAGAAATACCTCCAAGTAATTGAGCCCTCCATTGGCAGGATCCCACCTTAAGATCGCCTCCCAGTTCTTAGCGGCACCTTTGAAGACCTTTCAGAAACAAAAAAGTTTAGAGATTAAAACAGGAAGAAAAGGGTTTAGTGATTAAAGATTTTGGAAGGAAGAAAGAATTTCAAGGGATCATTTACAGCGGGGACGTTTCTGGATTCGATCTTGGACAAAAATTCTTGGGACGAAGGAATCTCGTCGAAGTGGAGAACTCGCAGAGCTTCGTCCACTCTCGCCATCGCTGCTGCTTTCACTGGACTCACTGAAAACAGAAGCCAACTCCCGTGGTGTTTGCGCCAGGAGAACAGAATGATGAGGGGCTACAGGCTAAGCTCAGAGGGCGAAATTCTGAGCTTAGCTATTAGAGAGTGCGATATTTTGGGCTAGGTTCTGTGAAGGATTTGGGCTTACAGAATCTAAAGCAGCAATGTCTCGGATTGGGATGATAATGGGTCGGGGCCCGCCCTAGGGGCCCGAACCCGGCCCGAAAAAGCCCACACCAGCACAGGCTCGATCAAAAATGAGTCGGGGTTGTGGCCTTGTTTAAACTTGTTTTTGTTTAGGGCAGGGGCCGAGCCATACACAAATTGAGCCAGTGCCGCGGTTGGGGTCGAGGCCGAAGTTGGGGTTGGGCTTACCTTAGGTCCGGCCGTGGCCCTGGCCCATTATTATCCCTGGCCTTAGATGGTTGGCGGCAATCTGAAAACCTATAATGAATCGAGGCCTGCGGTAAATGTTTGTTTTATTATTAATTTTTTTTAAGAGGATCTTTGATTCTTTAAACCTTATTTTCCTTTCCCCAATTAATTTTTGTTGCAGATGGAAAATAACGCCACCATTTGACATTCATTGTACACCTCATTGTAACAGACAGATCGAGTAACCAATATAACCCTTACGAACAAGTAAAAGAGGAAACTTAATGGCACTAAAGAGAGTTCGCCAGAAGAACTTTAGAGTGTTTTGTGGTCATACAAAAAAAGGATCGCATGGTAGTCTATGGGTAATTTATGGCGGAAGCCTTTTTCATGTTGACTCGAATTGAATTGATCATCTCGACCTGGAGAAGAACGGCGAAAGCCTAATAGGAATTTGGACTTGCTTTTGGAGCATGTATCGCTGATTTAGATCTTTTGCACTGTTAATAACTGGTGACAGTCTATTTTTAAAATACAACGATTAATTATTTCATGAATTGTAAGATATACACACACACACTGAAAAATGAATTCGAACATATAGAGTATATGGTGGTGATAATTATTTTAGGTCGATTAGATTGGACGATTGTAATTCCAAGTTGTAACGACTTTACAAAGAGACGGTGGATTTTGTATTAGAACAGTAGATGCTCCGAATGCACGTTCAGCTTCTGGATTTTGCTTGCTGATTCAAGGGCAACTCAATTTGCTTCCAAACCTTTTCACACTTCAGAAATACGCCCAAAGCTATTGGAAACTAGAGTTCGACACCAACCCGAAAACTAGAACTTGAACCAATTGAATTCCTGCACACCAAATGCATCATAAAATTCTAATATAAAGAACGATGTGCAGTGTATATATACAAGGCACGATTAATGTATTATAGATTTCGGTAGCTACAGAATTTCATCTCTATTTATGAACTCTCTGCTGACTTAACATCTTAAGGTTTTAGACAATGCAGTGATTCGGCCCAAGACGTTATGTTCCCAGCTCTACTTCCATTCAACCGTAGCACTCGAGCAATTCGTGAAGTAGATGCAAAAGCAATTGACGATTTTACTGGCTTACTTCAGTGCAACGTGCCCTTTTTCTGCACTCCAAAATACGTCTTGCCATTTCCAACCGGTGAGTTGAGCCCACGTCGACCCACCCGAAAGCGCCCGAGCCACGCGGCCTGAGCCCAGTCCGCAGACATAAAATCACCCCGAAAAACACACAAAGCAATCATTCAATTCATGTGTGTGAGTCACACACACATATTATAAGAGAGCCAATCTCGCATTAACATGTGTGATTGTCCCTCTTATAATAATACAAGAGATTCAAAGACTTTAACCTCTTATAATATGTGTGTCTCACACATATGAATCGAACTGCAAAACGACGACTCCACTTCCAGAAAGTTCGCCCACTCCCTAGCTAAAAAACCCTCAGCATCGCCGTGGTCCACGTCGTGACTTCAGGCCCAGCAGCGGCAAGGCCATCCACGTGACTCGGAGCTCTCGGCCCAGACCTTGTGGCTGGCGCGGCCTTACGCGGCCTCATGCCGTCCACCAATGACCTCTATAAATTTGGATGCCCTAAAACCTTGGAATACACAAATTGAGAAAGACACAACAAGCTCACTACACAGAGACTCTAAGCTCAGCACTTCATTGAAGAATCTAGTGATCTCACAATGGCGGCAGCAGCAGCTACATTGCAATCTTACTTGGCCAGTCCCATGGCCATGTCCCGTGCTGGTAATTTCAGGATCTATCCTTCGGTGGCCTCTCTTCGCTTCCCTCGTTTCCCTGCAAGCGTGCCATGCGCGTCCGTTGCCAAGCAGGGGTAACTCATAAGATCAAGACTTAGTAGATAAATCTTGTTCATGTGATGCTTCTTAGTTGAAAGATTAATTTTGACTAATAATCCTCGTCTAATCTTCTTTTAATTTGCGTATATTAATTAAACAGGAGAATCAAACACCAAATGAGCAACCAGCAAAGTCAAAGGTAAAGTCGAACAATTCAATAGCAACTGCACCACGCTCACGAGCTTCTTGCTGATCCTTGCTAATAATATATTACTAACAACAACAAATTAATCAACAGGTGAGCACCAAGTTATCTGACGTGCTGGCATTTAGCGGCCCGGCACCGGAGAGGATCAACGGCCGGCTAGCAATGATCGGGTTTGTTGCGGCGATGGGAGTTGAGTTAGCGAAAGGCGATGACTTGGCAGCACAGCTGGAGAACGGCGGCCTGCCGTGGTTCGTCGTGACGGCCGCGGTTTTGTCCGTGGCGTCGCTCATCCCTCTGCTCAAGGGAGTCAGCGTGCAGTCAAAGTCCGACGGATTGATGACGGCCGATGCAGAGATGTGGAATGGGAGATTTGCTATGTTGGGGCTGGTTGCATTGGCCTTCACTGAGTTCGTGAAGGGAGGACCCCTTGTGTAAATCAACTAGTTTAATTAGCTAGCTTCTTAGCTAGTAATGGGATCTTTTTGATGTAGCAAAAAAGGAATGCAGGGACAAGTTGTCTGTTTGGTTGTCGTAACTGGCCGTAATTCGTAGTTGTAATTGGTAAAGTCTTTTACAATTATAAATGAGTTACATGTATGTAAATTTTACGGTGTTTGGTTGGTAATATAAAATTGTAAAGTGGGAAAGTGTATTGTACTTTACGGTGTTTGGTTGTTGTAACGTATAAGTCGTAAGTGAAAAAGTTGACCACAAAATTAACTATTTGGTGATTTTAGAAGTTTTAATACTGCAAATAAATATTAAAAAAGTTAAATATTAAATTTTTTATATTAATATAAAAAATATTACAAATTTGTATGACCACAAAATTAACTGTAACTGGGCTGTAAGTGAGTGGTAACTGGGTTGCAAGTGAGTGTTAGTTAAGTTGCGTAAGTCTTTTACGAATTACGGTTCAAACAAACGCCGTAGTTGTAACTGGGTTGTAAGTCATTTACGAATTACTGAATTTTACGTGAAACAAACGGCCCGAAGTAAAGATGGGAAAGGATGTGGTAGATAATTTGAGATGACTGGTTATTAGATCTAGTTTTGGACTTGTGATACACTAGTAATAGTCATCTAAAGAATAATATTAATTAGACTATTTTTATTGAACTGCAGCTGGTATTAAGAGAATAACACATATATTTGACCCTTCGTGTATTACACATGAAATTTTTTTAAGATATTGTTCTACATTCTCTCCGTCATTTAAGTCTCAAAAATGAATTCATATCTTTTTTTTTTTTGTAATTTTTTTATTTTTTCTCTCACATATTTCAAGCTTATTAAAGAATAAATGAATATTCACATGTCATCATTAATTGACTTAAAAGAGACAGTTAAGTATTAAACTGTTGGATATTTAGGTCTATTTTCTTATATTTTCTGTTATAAATATGTTATTTAAAAATACAATTTATATCATGAAATGTTACTATAAAATAATAACATAAAAAGAAAGAAACTGATCTGGGAGAGCAGTCGTGACACATCACTGCCCTAGAAGACTAAGACCCGCCATATCGCTCGGGCGTTGGATTGATCACCGTCAACTAGCGGTAAAAGACCCCGGATATAGTAGTACCTAGACTCGAGCGCAAGTCCTAGGCGATCTGCTCGGAATCGAAGTGGTTGCCCAAAATATGAAGAAAGGAGAAAATAATATTTAATTTAAACAAATGTCATTCTCACGAAGAGTAAGCCTTAAAAAAAAAGAATTAGAGACTTATATCTTGAAAGAAGAGAAAATGATTCTATTTATAGGCTTAAAAGAGGTCTATTAGTTAGAATGAAATTAATTATGTTTTAACAAATTGTAAGAGTGATAATAGGTCAAAAGTGGTTAAGAGGGAGAATCGTCAACAATTTGAATAAGTCAAAACTCAAGATTTCATTAAGTAAATATCCAACAGTCCCCCAAAACTTGAGTTTTAGGGAACACAAAATAAAAACAACAAATCATAAAATACGAATCAAGGTTGAGCAATCTCATACTGTGGATTCGGGATAGGTGGACTACGCTTAAAATCTTCCTTAGTGAATTCATAGACATCTGAGAGACATAGTGGACTATGCCAGAAATTAGCTTCTTTTACCAGATATTGATAGAAGACACACATCTGTTGAGCGAGCGAGTTGACTGCCATGCTCCCAGTAACTGACTCATGAGAGTTTTTATGAGTCAGCCCTGCCCCCCCAACCACGACCGTCATAGTTTCTCTCATGTATGTAAGTCCTCTAAGGGTACTATAGCTAGATGATATATCCTCTATACTACATGCGTTAGATTTATTAAGAGTTAGGGTCTGCTGTTTCGCCACAAAACGCCGCAAGTTGTATGTCATAAAATGAGAATGAGAAAAGTGAACTGTACCGGGAAAATATATTGTGTTTTACAGTATTTGGTTAATAATGTAAAAGTGTAAGTGGAAAAGTTGACCACAAATTAATTGTAGTAGTGATTTAAATATTATAAATACTATTAATTAAATCTACTATGTAAATTAAATTGTATTAATAAATTTGAGATAAAATATTAATAATCTTAATATTTTATTTATAATAATAATATTAATAAAATATTAGTATAATTAGTAAATATTACATAATATTAACTAAATAAATAATATAAAATTTTAAGAAAAATCTAAAGAACATTAATAAAATTTTAAGAATACTAATAAAACATAAATATTAAAAATCTTAAGAAAAATAATAAATATAGTTATAATATTATAATATTATAAAATACTTAAATTTTTTATAATATTAAATCTTATTATGATATTATTGTAATATTATAAAATATAAATTAACAAAGTAAAATATAATATAATTTTAATAATAAATTATTATTATTATATTATTATAATGAATTATTTTATAATATTAACATAATAAAATATTAATATAATAATAAAGTATATTATAATATTAATAAATTAATTATTTTTATTAAAAAATAAATAATTAAATATATAGTAATTTTATATTAAGAGAAAAATATACCTCAGCCGCTACCTGAGAGAGACTCTCTCAGCTGTCACTTTAATATGGTCGTAAACTTACTGCAATATGGTCGCAGTCCACTGTAACATGGTCGCAGTCCTAAAAAATCATATATTTTTAGTGTAATTAGGACTGTGACCATGGTAGCAGTTCTCAAAAAAAGGTCGCTGTCCTTAGAAAAGACTGCAATCATGGCAGCAGTTCTTATAAAAACACTGCGACTTAATCACAATCCTCATATAAAACTGTGATCATGGCAGCAACACCCAAAATTGTGTTTGAAATTCAGCCACGTTGCGCCAGCTGAGAGAGTCTCTCTTAAGATACAGATTCCTCATATATTAAATTATAATATTGTTATATTAATAAAATTTTAACTCCAAATAAAATATTAAAAAATGGTATAAGTATTAATAAAATAATAAAGTATTAAATAACAATATTAAATAAAAATATTAAATTAAAATAATAAAATATTAAATATTAAAACAATATTAAAAATATTAAAAAAACCAAGATTAAGAATATAAAATAATTAAATAAGAAATTGAACGCTATTAAAAATATTAAAAATTTTAAAAAATTTTAAAAAATTAATAATATTAAATTATATATTGATTATCAAGTAACTACTTTGAACTACAAGTGTACAACTAGTGGGATTTATATGACCACAAAATTAATTGTAGCAACTGCAAGTGGAAAAATGTGGGTGTAAAAGTGAGATTTACACAACCACAAAATTAATTGTAACAACTGCAAGTGAAAAAAAGAGAGTTGCATTTTGCAAGTTATTTTTCAGCGAAACAAACAACAAAAAATGAAAAAAAAGTTTTACGACTTACGACTTGCGGTGTTTTGCGGCGAAACAAACAAGCCCTTAGCTCTATCTTACCTAGCTGTATCATAAGAGCGTCGTCAGCATAGAGGAGGGATAGTAACTATAATGCTACATGTAGGATATAAATATATCCGGGTCGATGCTTCACACGAGAATCACTAGTCTAGCTTGTTTCTACCACATAGAACATCTTTCATGTAACTAGCTCCCAATCAATTAGGTTAGGTTCTCGCTGTCGGTAAACTCTTCTATGAGTTTAACGCCATCTCCCTTCATGAATTTAGGGCCATATTCTTAGAAAGACTTTAGTCAGAATAATTTTGTCCAGGGTCAAATAATGGTTTAACAATCTTTTATTTCTCAAGTGGTGACAATCAGATGTTTAAATTTTTCATGAACACATTATTATGACTCTTGACACTCTTTATCAGACCTATAAAGTGTTTGAGTAATTGTCATTGTCTCCTCCAATGAGATCATATGGCAATTATAAAGTTTTTCTTATCGCCTTTGTTTCAAAACGAGCAAATTATACCATAATGATTTATTACAAGCATATATACATTGCATTTCATTATTCCAGTATTTAAAGTGTGTGTGTGTGTGTCTATATGTGTGTGTGTGTGTGTGTGTGTGTGTGTGTCTATATATATATATATATATATATATATATATATATATATATATATATTAGAGAGAGAGAGAGAGAGAGAGAGAGAGAGAGAAATGTATATCAGCCCGCGGGCTGAGAGTACTCTCTCAGCCTGCGGTGACGTGGCTCGATTTGTCACCTCACTGACTTGCGGCCCGCTTTTATGGAGAAGTTAAATTACCAAATACCCCTTATGATAACTTTTCCTTATTGTTTATTATTATTTTTCCCCCCTTTATTTTGCCGCTCTTTATAGGATATAAATTAATTTTCGCCTTATTTCTTTACCTCTTTTTTGAAAGATGTAGTTTCTCCTTTTCAGCCTGGGATAAATTTTTTTTTGAAAATATAAATCTTTTCAGATCAATGTTTTCAGCCTGCGATAAAATTCTACTTTATAGTTTAATTTTTTTTGTATATAATGTAGTCAGAGTCTTTGGTCGCATTGTACATTTAAACTGCGACCTTAGTCAAAGTCTTTGGTCGCAGTGTACATGGTGAAATGCGACCAAGGTCGCAGTGTTGTTATTGATAAAGATAGCCAGCAACTGCAATCTAGGGTTGCATTACATGGTCTGCGACTTTGGTCGCAGTACGTTAAGTAATTATTTTTTTGAATATAATGTAGTCAGAGTCTTTAGTCGCATTGTACATTTAAACTGCGACCTTAGCCAAAGTCTTTTGTCGCAGTGTACATGGTTAAATGCGACCAAGGTCGCAGTGTTGTTATTGATGAAGATGGCCAGCAACTGCAATCTAGGGTTGCATTACATGGACTGCGACTTAGGTCGCAATACGTTAGGTAGGTGTTTACTTTATATTAACATGCATAGCGCCCAAGGTCGCAGTGTTGTTTTATTAAGTGGTGAAATGCGACTTTGGTCGCAGTACGTTAAGTAAGTGTTGTTTTATTAAGTGTTGTTTTTGGATTAAGTCATTTTTTGAATCTAAATGAAAATGAAAAGTTGTCTGTTGTGTGATGCGACTTGGAGTCAGTCCGTGAGACGCGACCTGTCATAAAGATTTTATGAGATCTTTTAACGTCAAGTCTATGTTGACGAACCCCACACCATTCGTTGTTTCCGAAGCGGTTGTCCACCCGTCGGTTCTTCATTGGGTTTAGGCGTTAATGTCTTTTAATGCCAAACCGGCGCTGGCGGTTGGAGACCATTAATGCCGACGATTCTGATTAATGAACCATTAATTATGGTTATTATGGGCTGCCTATAAATAGGGCTCACGCTCTCCCTTTAACAGTCCATAATTAGACTGTTTTCTTTCGAGAGCAATTGCTCTGAGAATTTCCGTCTTCTTCAGAGTCTCTAACAGGGGCCTGCCTCCATGGATGAAGATGACCCTATTGACGAAATTGATCGATGTTCGTCCACAAGAGAAGAAGTCATAGACCTCATCGTCCACAAGGGAAGAAGTCATGGTCCTCGTCGTTCACAAGGGAAGAAGTCATGATCCCTGACGAGGACTTAATCCTCACCGAGATTTGCTCTGACTTGATGCACCAGTCAAGCTTGCTGGTAACGGATGGTCAGAGTGGGTATGGCGGCGGGGGATGTGGTGGGTAGCATTCCTTGTGAGGTCTCAAAACCTCCTCTCTTACCCCAGAAGTGACATCGAGGAAACTCCATGCTCACTGGATAACCTTCTGGTGAAGAGATGTTCATAAACGAAAGATTCTGCTGCCACCAGACCTCCAGGAGAAGATTGCTCTTAGTAGTCAACATGGGCTCTTCTTGGCTCTTTTGATGTTTTGTCTTCTTGAATACTTTGATGTTTAGTCTTCTTTGTAACACTAAATCTTATTGATTCTGCTGCCACCAGACCTCAAGAAGAAGATTTCTCTTAGTCAACAAGGGATTTTTTTGATGTTTAGTCTTCTTGGCTACTTTGATTTTTAGTCTTCTTTGTAACACTCAATCTATTGATTCTGCTGCCACCAGACCTCAAGAAGAAGATTGCTCTTAGTCAACAAGGGATTTTTTTGATGTTTTAGTCTTCTTTTGTACTGCTGTATTTGTAACACTCAGTCTTATTGTATAAGAGATCGTTTTGTATCATTTGCACATGCCTGGAGATAAATGCCTGGACATAAATAAAAGCATATTTGTTTTTTTTAATAAACTACGAACTTTTTCGCAGCCATGCATTGCAAACAAAACAACTATGATCATAGATGACACTGCGACCAAGGTCGCAGAAGATACATTGCAAACAGTAAGTACTGTGACCAGGGTCGACAGTGCGACCAAAGACTACGACTAAGCAACTGTTGCGGTGACGTGTCACATCGTCGCAGTGTTGTTGTTGATTAAGACTAAAAACCAGCAATAGCGACCAAGATTGGAGATTATTTTTTTAAGACTGCGGCCATCAACTGCGACCAAAGTCGCAGTGTTGTTGTTGATTATTTATAAAGAACACCAACTGCGACCAAGGTCGCAGTGATTTTGTTGATTAAGAGTAAAGAACAGCAACTGCGACCAAGGTCGCTGTGTATTTTATTAAGACTAAACAGCAACAACTGCGATCAAGGTCGCAGTTTATTTTATTAAGACTACGGTCAGAAACTGCGACCAAGGTAGCAGTGTTGTTGTTGAGTAACACTAAAGTCCAGCAACTGCTACCAAGGTCGCAGTGTATTTATTAAGTCTGCGACCAGCAACTGCAACCAATGTCGCAACCTTTCATTTTAAAAATTTTAAGGGTGAAGTAATATAATTATTAACTGCGACCAGGTCGCAGTGTTGTTAAGGATAAAGATGGTCGCAGTGTACATTGTTCAATGCGATCAAGGTCGCAGTGTTGTTGTTGATAAAGATGGCCAGCAACTGCAGTCTTAGGTCGCTTCACATGGACTGCGACCTTGGTCGCAGTACGTTAAGTAAGTGTTTTCCTTTAGATTAACATGCATAGCGACCAAGGTCGCCGTGTTCTTGTTTTATTAAGTGTTGTTTTGTATTAAGTCATTTTTTTGAATGTAAATGAAAAATGAAAAGTTGTCTGTTGTCTGATGCGACTTGGACCGACTCCGTGAGACGCGACCTGTCATAAAGATTTTATGAGATCTTTTTAACGTCAAGTCTACGTTGATGAACCCGCACCATTCGCTGTTTCCCGAATCTGTTATTATGGGCTGCCCATAAATAGGGCTCACCCTCTCCCTTTAACAGCCCATAATTAGACTGTGTTCATTTGAGAGCAATTGCTCTGAGAATTTCCGCCTTCTTCAGAGTCTCTAACAGGGGCCTGCCTCCATGGATGAAGATGACCCTATGCACGAAGAAGACCCAGAGCTTGATTGTCCTTTTTCAGGTTCGCTGGGCCTGTGGGAGAATATTTTGGCCGGTGAACTTGATCGATATTCGTCCACAAGGGAAGAAGTCATGGTCCTCGACGTCCACAGTTTTTTAGTACACGTGGACGTCAATAACACCACTGCTCTTATTCAACAAGGGCTCTTTTGATGTTTAGTCTTCTTGGTTCTTTTGATGTTTAGTCTTCTTTATACTGCTATATTGTAACACTCAATCTTATTGTATAAGAGATCGTTTTGTATCATTTTTACATGCCTGGAGATAAATGCCTGGACATAAATAAAAAGTCCTCAATAACAACACTGCTCTTAGTCAACAATGGCTCTTTTTGATGTTTAGTTTTCTTTCTACTGCTATATTGTAACACTCAATCTTATTGTATAAGAGATCGTTTTTTTTATCATTTTCACATGCCTGGAGATAAATGCGTGAAAATAAATAAAAAACATATTTGTTTTTTAATAAACTACGACCTTTGGTCGCAGTCATGCATTGCAAACAAACAACTTGGACCAGAGACCACACTGCGACCAAGGTCGCATAAGACTACAGTGCAAACAGAAACAACTGCGACCAGGGTCGACATTGCGACCAAAAACTGTGACCAAGGTTGCAGATTATTTTTTTTAAGACTGCGTTCATCAACTGCGACCAAAGTCGCAGTGTTGTTGATTATTTATAAATACCACCAACTGCGACCAAGGTCGACATTTCAGTGATGTTGTTGATTAAGAGTAAAGATCAGTAACTACGACCAAGTTCGTTGTGTATTTTATTACGACTAAATACCAACAACTGCGATCAAGGTCGCAGTTTATATTATAAAGACTACGGTCAGAAACTGCGACCAAGGTAGCAGTGTTGTTGATTAAGATTAAAGACCAGCGACTGCGACCTTGGCATGAGAAAGAAGATTAAAGACCAAGGTCGCATCTCTTTTTTTCTAGACTGGTGTTGTATCACGGTAGATATAATATTAATTACTTCTTTTACATAAGGCATGAGAAAGAAGATTGCGAATTTGGTCGCAGTACCGAAGGAGGTCGCATTGCTATGCGATAGCATTTTTTGTCTTGTATTCTTTATTCTGTATTAAGTCTGCGACCATGGAATGTTTTTTTACTTTTGAATGCTAGAAGTCGCAGTCGTCATTTAAAAGGGGTATTTTTGTCATTTTGATTCACGATTGTTTAGGCGGGATTTTTTGATTTTTTGTGGCGCCCACACTCTGCGACCGATGTGTGGCCTATATTCAGCCACGTCCCGCAGGCTGAGAAACTCTCTCAGCCCGCAGGCTGAGGTACAGTAAGCCCATATATATATACATATATATATATATATATATATATATATATATATATATATATATATATATATAGAGAGAGAGAGAGAGAGAGAGATAGACTTGTATCCTTTCAAAAGGATTTGATCCCGGATCCTTCCCACTCAAAATCAACCCTCCAACATTCGAATACAAGATCCACTCCGTTGAAGTTGATCTATACTATTTCAAGTATCTATAAACCAAAAATCAAGTGTTTTAAATACTTTTTGCCCATCCATCAAGCGACGCAAAATGGACGGCCGAAAGTAGTGAGTTGGTTAGATCTATGTCTTTAGACATACAAATTCTTGATCCGGCCATTTCATTATGATCTAAACATTTAAAAACCCCTATAAACTAATTTTTGTTAGATTTCAAATGTTCTACACCGTTAAACTAACCAACTCACTATTTAGGCCGTCCGTTTTTCCCCTACTTGATGGATGGGCAAAAAGTATTTAAAACACTTGATTTTTGGTTTATACATACTTGAAATAGTATAGATCAACTTCAACAGAGTGGATCTTGTATTCGAATGTTGGAGGGTTGATTTTGAGTGGGAAGGATCCGGGATCAAATCCTTTTGAAAGGATACAAGTCTATATATATATATATATATATATTATATATATATATATATATTATATATATATATATATTATATATATATATATATATATATATATATATGGAGCTGATCCCCTAGGAACGGTTCTCACGGATTTCTGTGAGAACTTTCATGCGGGTCGTTGGATCTGATAGATCAAATCAAATAAAACCTGATTTCTATCAGATTTGACGGCTCACATAAAAGTTCTCACAGAAATCCGTGAGAACGGTTCTTAGATGATCAACTCACTATACACACACACACATACATATACATATATTTAATTTGATAAAGAATAATCAAGCAATTTATGCTTATCAAAAGTCATTTTAATGCACACTTAGTGTCAAATTTAAGTATTAATATGTAATCCAAATTATTTGAAAATAAAGCTTAAGTATATGAAAACATGTAGCATATACTTGATCATAATATTATGAATTTTATTGTATTAGTAGAAAAATAATTTAATATTCATTTTACTCATCTTATTAAGACATTGATGATATCAAAGAATGGATTTTATTATCTTATAAGATGGCTGCAAATTGATTCTTTGCAAGATAGCAAGACATTCTAGTTTGTCTTACCATTTATATTTTTAATAATATTCAATTTTTATCATGAAGAAATCACCATTGTCTTAATTTAGTGATTAGAATATAGAATTTAATATTCTTTTGTACATGAAACTTGTTCATGTTTCAATAAATAATACATGCATATAATGTATCCATTATAGATTTTTAGTTTTGAAAATATCCCACATTTAAAATCTTCAAGAAAAATTTAAATGATTTGAAACTATTTACAATTAACAGTGATGTAAAATCTTTAAAAAATGGCTTGAAGTGCATAACTATGTAAGATGTAATAATCATTATAAAATATTTTATTATAAAATTATGCACTCATAATCTCAGATTTTGAAATTAATATATATACCATTTAATGAATATTAAAATTTGAAGTTTAATTTTTCACAACTTAGATAAGAATTTTTTCATATTTTTTTTATTGTTAAATCATGAAGATACTTAAGTAGGAGGTGTATAAATTTTAATAATTATGATATAACTTTAATAAATATAATAAGTTTAATCTATAAATGATGTTTTTAACTTTATATAATACCAATTATATCTTATTACTTGAAAGCCATCAATGAAATGAAAAAAAATTAAATTTTATATATTTAAAATATAAATATTAATTTTATCTCTTAGTAAGTGAGAGATTATTATTATTATTTTTTTTAGGTCAAACTGAAGTTTGATTTATAAGGAGTTCAATATATCCAAATATTAGTTCGTAAGAAAAATTATTTATTCTAGAAAATATAATTTTAATTGATCTCAATTAGTATCGGATGGGAGGCAAAGCCAGACATGGCGGCTTAATAATCTCACACATGGTTAGGATTAATATTTAATATACATATTCACATGAGCTCAAATTATAAAATATGCTCATGCAAACATATTGTTACTAGTGGCATATTTCTCCTAATTGTATAGCTAACATGGTCAAATGATTGGGAATTCTCACTCCTACTTTGTTACTTATACTAGACTTAGTATAGACTAGCATGTCAATTCTAGCTAGTTTAGCATAGTCTGATCATTATTTAAATTCGACTCAGATATAAAAGATAGTTAAAACTTAATTCAACCATAATATGTAATCAAGGTTAATCTTAGACAAATTCAAGTATATTCAAGTGTGTATGCTAGGATTACTACCTAGATAACAACATCACTTATAAAATTTTGGTCAACATAACCTGATGAGGTATTAATAAAGGATCCTAAAATTATTGGGTTAGTTAAAATTCAATTTTACTAGTGCAATTGGCCAAGTCGGTGTAACTTAAGTGCGAGATTTTTCGCTCTTGGCGTTTCTCAATTAAAAATCACATTGAGTACCCTTTCTTAGTTAACACCAATTGTACAAAATTTTAGAAAATGATTTACACTTTAATTTTTTTTGTTCTACTGAGCTAAAGATTCTTAGGAGTCTACGTCTATTTCAGCTACATGTAAATTAAATAATTGTCCTGGTTTGCTAAAGGAACAAGAGATTTCTACTCTGTTAACTATATTTAATATATAATTGAAAGTTCACCTAGAGGCGGGTGGATAGGTGAAGTGCTAATCAAATACAAATTTTAAAACTTCTACACTAAAATAAATGATTTTTAAAGAGTGAAGCTGAATTCTCAGTTAAGGACTCTAGAACTTCTCCTCAAGATTCCTCTTTTATAAGAGTTGAGATGCTTTAATAGCTCTCTTGAATTGAAACAAGTGTAAGCATAACATCAAGCATATATGTATAAGCAACAAGAGCAATGCAAGATATAATAAGAGTAGAGTTGAGAGATAGCCAAACGTAAACACAAAATGTTTCAAGATTTGAGCACCAAGCTCTATGTCCCCATCTTCACCTAAAAGGATTTTCACTCTCTTCACTTAGGAACTCCGCAAAGAAAACAAGTCTCACAAAGCCAATGAACCTCTGCATAAGATGTGGGCACAAAGCAAAATACACCACTATACAGGAGTATAGCCAAAGTAATTTGAGAAATACAACACTTGATGATCACTAAGACCACAAATTATAAATCTCATAAAATACCAAAAATACTATAAGGATAGATAGAAGTGATAACTCAAGTTTGTGAGAAAAGTAGAAGTTTTGAAATAAAGCTTTTAAGAAAACACTTGAAAAAATTTTCTTGAAGAAAAAGAGATTTGAAACTTGAATTTCTCAAAAACTTATTTTCTTGATTTTTTAAATTTTAAACACAAATTTTCTCAATCAAAATCTTTTCAAAATCTTTAAATTCTTGTTTAAAACTCTCTCCAATGACATCTATTTATAGAAAGAGAGATATATCTTAAACAGCTAAATCAGTCATTAAAACACTAATATAGACCTAATAAAGTGAAATATTCTGCTTGGGAAAAAGACAAAACAGTTTGAAAGGGGAAATACTCATTTATTTGAAATTTAGCCTAAATAGCATAATGTTGGGTATCCTGCTTAACAAGAATCAATCTGACAACTAATAAAGATCACTGAGATATCAACAATCTAATTGGCCAGGTCGGCAAATATCAGGTGGGAGGTTTTCCGTTCAATAGAACGTTCCTTAATTTAAGAACCACCTTTCAATTTCCTTCCTTGGTTTAAGCACCAATTAGACTGAATCCAAGTCAGTCTCGATATACTGTAAAGTATATCCCCTGTATAAAGGACTTAATCCACTTATACAGTATCACTTAGACTGAATCTAAGTCAATCTCGATATACTGTAAAGTATATCCCCTGTATAAAGGACTTAATCCACTTATACAGTATTTGAAGTGAGGTACGCTTAGAGCGAATCTCCTTAAGACAATTACGTCCCCCGCACCGGTGTTAACGGGATAATGGACGCTGTCTCCCAAGATACAACACTTCTTCACGGTATTTGGATAGCACTACCAAATCACCGTACGGTCGAACCGTAGTCAACCAGTACCTACACAAGATTAGCAAAGCAGCGGTATAATGACAAATTTCAAATGAATATTTGTCTTACTCTTTTGGAGGAACACCCACTGTTAAGGATGTAGGAAGGTTGAAGAATTTGGCAAAATCGCTTCGGATTCCCACTTTACGCTGAAAATCGCGGATTCCCACTTCAGGCTGGAAGCGCAGTTCAGAACGTTGGAAGAACAGTTCAGAACTTTAAATAGAGAGAGAGATAGAGAGTTAATTCTCTGTTGGTGTGTTTTTTAATTGAGAACCAGGAGGGCTTTATATAGTTTTCCCAGGAGTAGGCCAACAGGTTTGAACCTAAACCAAAAGCTGCAACCTTTGGTCCAGCCGTGTCTGTTGGCAGTCCAACAGTCGCAACCGTTGACGCGGTGCGGACTGTTTTGCAACCTTTGGTTGTTCAACATGTGCGTAACCTTTGGCAGTCCAACAGGTGCGCAACTGTTGGCAATCCAACAGGTTTGCAACAGGAGCGGGACCTTGGTTCAAAAAGAACCAGGCCAGGTAGGGAACTCAGACTCAGATCTGAACCCGAGTCCAGTAAACCCGGACCCGGACCCGGGCCCGACCCGGCCCGGCCCGGCACCGGCACCGGCGCCGGCCCGCCGCCGCGCGCCAGCGGCGGCGCGCGTGCGCGCACGTATGTACGTGCATAGTTCCCTCCTTTTCGTGCGCGAAAACTCCAAGTACCCAAAGGGCACACCCTTTGTTCTCAATTTTCTCTATTTATACTACACAAGCTTCCATCCCACGGCCAATGTGAGACTAAATGCTTGTAGCAACCTTTAGTCTCATTTGGCTTTGAATTAGGCAATCTTTGGACTTGAATATCTCATTCATTCGAAGTCGGAATTGAACATGTGAATATACCACGTTCATCACAAATGGAAGGAGAATACACTCCAACCATCATCCTGTTGATTTGATCAACGGATCTCGCCATAATTCAACTTGAAGATTCCCTTTATATTCTTCAATTCCAACATATAATGGGCTGTCGACAGCTCAGTATGCAATAATTATATTTTTAGCCGTTGTGGAGCTCACTTATCGACAGCCCAATAGGCCTGTCGACGGCTAACTTGGTGCAACACTGTATCAGCTTTGACAGCTGATGAGAGCTGTCAACAGCCAGCTCCAAAACACTGACAACTTGACTCTTTGTAAAACCCTGTCGACAATCTTCTCTAGGTCTGTCGACAACCCAGTCATATAAAACTGTCGACAACTCTATTAAGTTGCCTGCAGGCGGAGTAAAAAACATAAATATATCTTATTTTGTATTTTAATATGCATTTAAAATTCAAATATTTTTATAATTCTACAAAAATAATATCATATAGATATAATAAAGTACAAATATGTGTGATAGAAAATCAACACATATTACAAACATGTGAATTATTTTTGAGATCTATAAATACATTTTGAAACATAAACTATAAATTAAATGTTTTTTCAAAAACTAAACTTAAAATCAAGTTTTTTTAAAACTTGTATATATACAAAAACAAGCTATTAAAACTCAATTGAAATCCAATGTGTATGGATAGAATCCAATATATATATAAAACAATATGAACTTATATTTTATGAAATCTATTCATGAAAAAAAAACGTGTTCTAGTTAAATCGAAATGGGTTAAACCGAAAACAAAAACTCTTGTTCTTGAAAACCAACATCAAACTTTTGTGAATGTACTTGAGTCATCAAATCTAATCTAAAATTTACATAAGATCTAAACATTCTTAAAACTAGTATCTTCTTCTTGATATGATCATTCTCTCCATCTTGACTCGATCATAAACTTGATTCTATAGGACTAAATTTCATCTTGAGTGCTTGATGTGATCTTTACTCTTAAGCTCTTGAATTGATACATGTTACCTTGAAGAAACTAAATACCAAATAAGATCTTGATTAAATATCTGAAACTTAATGAACACATGATCATTAGAACTATAACTATATGAGTTAATCATCATCGAAACTAGCGTGATAGGCCTTTGGACCAATATAAATGTCAGAATCTGAGACTAAGTTGGTCGATTTTAAAATTAGATGTATAAAGAAAATGTATACATCTCTTGTTTAATTAAGTGACAAGACTTTCTAGCAGAGTAAATATTATGACAGTAATATGCTAGAATTCAATATACAGTGATCATACAATTCAATTACAGGAATTTCAACAAATCAATTTTGCAATAATTAGACAATACACTTTATAAGAATTTGAATCCAATTTACAATATTCACACAATTAATCGTTAGAGTAAAATAGCAAGATTGAGATACCTTAAGGTTGTTGCAATTAGTTAACTAATTGTGTGGTTGTTGCAAGAATTAGTCAACACCAAGTAATTAATTAAGCAAAATGTATGAGATAGCTAATTCAGTAATTAGATTATTAGTTGTCATAGCACTATGAAAAAGAGTTTCTTAATAATATATAACAACAAAATCGATTTAGAACAATTACAAGGAGCATGTTGTTAACCATGATCAGTAAATATACAATTATGCAGACTTTTAAACACCACTGTTATGAAAGAGAAGATGTTGAAAAACATGAATAATTACATATTTCTTTGCATCTTCTGCTAATTCTTAGGGAAACATGGCCACTTAATAAAATTAATGACAGAGTATCTCCTCCTCCATTTCAAACTCATCTTAGACTTTATGAACATGCAAATTAAAACATGATTGTACCACCCTGGCTCAATAAACTTGTGAGAGAGTTTCACAATCATCATACATACTAACACCCATTGTTATAGTAATAAGATCATGAAGTTCCATCCTTCTGCTTTAATGTTTTGAGTATTCCGAGCAACTTTGGTATTAAGCTTATAAGATAATACACAAATGAAGAAGGATTTCATATCATTTTCAAGCAAAATCATATTCAGCAACTAAATTTATAGTCAAGGAGTCACTACATAGTATATGTTTATAATAGTAATTTTTGATCATGTACATAACTTGTTTTGTGACAATGAATCCATTGCAACAAGAACACATAAATTTGTTCATTTTCAAGATGAGTATCTAACGTAGTTATTAAACTACCAAGTACCATAAACAACAAGTTTGTGCTCTTCAGAAATTTATTAAGTGACTAGCTATATGGCTTTGATCCCCTCATGATCCTCATTGATCAGTATATTTAGTGAAACTAGTTTTCACCATCTCATCTCCAATGCACTCACAAAGAATTCCAAAATACAAGCATTGTGGGTAGCTAATGTTAGTATACTAATAAAATACTGTTAATACTTAAGTTAAATACAAGAATAATTGCAAATTCATTCTAATCTATTAACTGATCTTTACTGATCAATATATTCAGTGAAACTAAAAGTATCCTACTCTTCTAGAATGAACCAAAAGAACTTATAAATGCGAAGCACTATTGATAAGTAGTAACCATGGATCATATGTTCAGTGAAACTAGATTTCGCCTACTCATCCTCCAACACACCAAATGAACTCCATAATGCAAAGCATTCTAGATCATTAACTAACAAAATGCTAATAAAAAAAAAATGCAAATTAGTAGTTTGAGATTAATTTCAAAGCAAATATATTAGTTGTTGAGTGTAGATCCTTTAAGGATGAGACAACGAGAAATGCCTTATGAAACAATCAGAATCATAATTACACTTGGGCACAAGAAAGTGACATCATGTTATCAAATTTCCTAATCTAAACAACTCCAGAACAGAGAAATCACGTAAATATTTTATAAATGAGTTCGTTCAACTACAACGAAAAAAAATGCACAAATGACATCAGCCTAAAAATAGTAATATGCACTTTGGAGAAAAGCGAAAAGAAGATTTCGTTAAGATTTCAATGTCATTTAGATTACACGACTGCCAATTAAATTTACAGAAAATGTGTAGTTGCTGGACAGATAACATAGATATATTAGTCTTCTAGATTGTTGGATATTTACGTCTATTTTTTGATATTTTCTGTTATAAATATATGATTTAAAAACAATTTATATCTGAAATATTACTATAAAATAATAGCATAAAAAGAAAGAAACTGCTCTGGGAGAGCAGTCGTGACACGTCACTGCCATGGAAGACTGAGGCTCGCCATCTCGCTCGGGCGTTGGATTGGCCGCTGTCACCTAGCTGTAAAAATCTCTGGATACACTAGCACTTAGGCTCGAGCGCGAGTCCTAAGTCTCTGCTCAGAATCGGAGTGGTTGTTCGAAAAATATGAAAAAGGAGAAAAAAATATTTAATTTAAATTAAAGTAATTCTCACAAAGAGTAGTCCTCAAATTTTTTTTGGAGAGAGAAAAAAGAATTGTAGACTTATATCTTGAAATAAGAGAAAATGATTCTATTTATAGACTCAAAGAAGATCAGTTAGTTAGAGTGAAATTAGTTATGTTTTAACAAATTGTAAGAAGTTAAAGGTAGTTAAGAGAGAATAGTCTGTGGTTTGAATAAATCAAAACTCAAGATTTTATTAAGTAAAAATCCAACATAAAATAATTCACAAGTAATGGTCCTTGGGATTTGGATCTCTCCGCTAGTGAAAATGAGCGGATCGCTCCACCGATTAATAACAACCGTCTATTATTATATAAGTAGCTATAATTATTTCAAATAAAACTAACATTTTGGTCTACCGGTGAACTACCCTGGCGTAAAAGTCCGTAAATTGTAAATGACTTACAACCCAGTTGTTGGCCCAAGGTTACAATCAACCCATGTTTAGTGTATTTTGATGATTACAAAACATATTAGTTATTTGTACTAATATATTTGTTGCTTAAGTGTGTTTCAGGTTTATTATCATACTAGAAGTACTCTCACTCATATACAAAGTTTTGGACTCAAATACAAGCTATTGGACTCAAGACAAGTCAAATTGGGCTCAAATTGCAATATTGAAGATCAAGAGAAGATAGCTCAAGTTGAAGTCTTGAAGACCATTGTAGTTTGTAAGTTTAGTTTTGTAAAGATAGAATATGTGAAATTTGGCTCTAGGATTTGCACACACATTTGTTTTGTATGTTTCTATGTTTTCAAAATATTTATTTCTAGGTTTATGCCTTAGTTTATACATACATGTACCCAAAGCTTTACATCTTCAAAAACTTGTTTAAATACATGTATATAAACTATTTTCAGCATAAAACTTAGCTTCAGATTTTTAAAGATTTTATACAAATTTTCTATCTTAAAATCTGCCCAGAAAAACTGTTTTCCAGGCAGACCGGTCGACCGGCCCAGTCGACCGGCTGCTGTGTCCGGACATGCACAAGTTGTGCATGTCTGTCGGTCGACCGGACCAACAGACCAGTCGACCGAAAACAGACGTTTGCTCTCTGTATCTTTCCGGTCGACTGGGTCGGTCGACCGGTAGAAGGAAACTGTGTTTCCTCTCTTGAGATCGGTCGACCGGCAGTCGACCGGAGCCATAACGGCTCTTTTGCCAGCAGGGTCCCGGTCGACCGGCAGTCGACCGGTAGGCCTGCAACACCTCCAACGGCTCTTTCCTCTTTGGGCTGTTCTGAAAAACTGTTTTTTTTTCTGTTTTAACAGACTTTTTAGAGGGTTGTTGGGGTGCTTTTGCAGGTGATATTAGCTGGAAAAATCAGAGTTTTTAACCTATTCTCTCCCTATAAATAGTGGGAAATAGGCCTTAGTTATTAACCAAGAAAAATACAAGTTTTCATAGTTTTCAAGAGAAAGAGAAAAATAGTTTAAAGCTTTCATTTCCATTCTTTCAAATTGGTTTTTCAGTTGTTGTTTGATCTCTAATATCACTCTACAACTGAAGCTTTTCTCACCACACTTCATAGTGCCAAAAATTTCATATTCTTTCTATAGGTGAAGTTGTAAAAGTGTGAGAGTGTTTGTAAAAGAGAAAGAGTGTTGTGGTCTAGTTGAGATCACAAATTTGTAATCCTTTGTTCTTGTGGAGACAAGTTCCTAAGGGAATTTCTTTGTAAGGTGAAGCTACGGGCTTGAGGTCTTTGGAGGCCTAATTGTACGGGATCCTAAGGGGATAGTGGAAACCCTTCACGGAGGTGAAGGCGGGGACTAGAGCTACGGGCTCGAACCTCGAAACAAATCACTTTGTTTGCGATTGCTTTTGTGTCATCTTGTCTAATTCTCTCTTGCTTTACTTGCTTTCAATTTATTGCTTGAGAACTAACATTTTATTTGTGCAATCCTTACTTGTTTATTTTTCTTGCTATATTACTTGTGTACATTTCATCATCGCATTTCATACTTGGAATTGTTCGATCACACCTCAATACAACACGATTGCATTGCGCACCTCTAACCCATTTTAGGGGAATTGGGAGGAAGGAGTTCAGAACCTCGCAAGGGGTATTCGGCTCTTAGTCGTGTTTTGAGAGATCGTTGCATCACTCACTTAAGTAAAATTTAAAAAGAGCATTAGATTAGCAATTACACCTATTCACCCCCCCTCTAGGTGTATTTCAATTGGTATCAGAGCTTGACTCTAGGATTTGGCTTAACAACCTTAGAGAGATCCTCATATTGCTAATCATTTCATTCATTTCCACATAGTAAACATGGCCGATGGTATTAAGACACCCCTAAGTTTGATGGACTTAACTTTCCCATATGGAAGGTTAAGATGACCGTTTTCTTGCAATCTCTAGGTAGCCGAGTTGCAAAGGCCGTGACTAAGTCCTTTAGTGTACCCCCCGGTGATGAATCTACTTGGTCCGAAATTGAGACCAAGGAGTTTGATGCCAATGCTAGGGCTCATTATGCACTCCTACAAGCCCTCAATGATGATGACATAGCTAGAGTCATCCATTGCAAATCCGCCTATGAGATTTGGACCCATTTGCTAGTAACACATGAGGGGACATCACAAGTGAAGAGGGCCAAGATAGACCTTCTTCGGTCCCAATATGAAAATTTTTGCATGCAAGAGAATGAAACCATAGATGATATGGTTACTAAGTTTACAAAGATTACTAATGGTCTTGCTTCTCTAGGTGAAGAAATCAATAATGATCAAAGGGTGAGAAAGATCATCCGGGCTCTTCCACCATCATGGGAAGTGAAAGCTACTACATTGAAGGAACTCAATGATAAAGATGAGATTGAGCTCATCGGACTCATTGGAAATTTAAAAACCCATGAAATGGAGAGAAAGGCAAGGAGGACATGGCACCTACCAAAAAGAAGACCATTGCCTTCAAAAGTCATGCTACTTACTCCGACGAAGATGATGAAGAAGAAGATGACGAGGAGCTCTCACTTCTAGTCAAAAACGTCCGGAGAATGTACAACAAGGCAAAGTTCCAAGGACGGAGGAGATGGCAAGGAGGCAAGGAAGAAAGGAAGATCATTTGCTTTAATTGCCAAAAGTCGGGACACATTGTAGCGGAGTGTCCGGACCAAGTGAAGCCATCTTCATCCAAGAAGCCATACAAGAAGAAGGCTATGAAAGCAACATGGGATGACGAAAGTGAATCCGAGGAGGAGATCGACACCGCCAATATGTGCTTCATGGCAAATGAGAGCACAAGCAAGGTAACCCCCTCAACTCTTCTTGATGATGATTTATCCATGGATGAGCTAGGAGAAGCTTTTATGGAACTTTCTAGTAATTATGATTTCTTAAAGAAGAAATATTTAAAAATGAAAAAGGATAATGAATCTCTTAATATTCAAATTGTAAATCTTTCTAAAGAAAATAATGATTTACATTCTTCTTTAGTTTCCACTAAAAATGATTTTGAAAAATATAAGATTGCTTGTAAAGGAAAGACCCCATTTGTAGACTCTAATGAGATTGCCATGCTTAAGGAAAGATTAGACTCATTAGATGTTGTTTTGAAAAAGTGTATTGAATTTGATAAGAAGAAGATGGAGAATATGTTTCCTAAGAAACAAGCTCCTAAGAAAAACATTCATCATGCTCATGCTCATGCTCATGTACATGCTACACAACCTATGCATCATGGTAAACCCCCAAAGCATGCTCACACTTCACACACACACCATGCATTCATGTATAGAAAAGTGTACTCATGTTCACATTGTGGACGGAAAGGACACTTAGCTAATTTTTGTTATGATAGACTAAGTGCATCACATCATAATGTTTGGGTTCGTAACACTAACTTTCAAGGACCCAAGAAAGTTTGGGTACCAAAATCAACTATTATTTTAAATGATGTAGGTACTTTCCAAAGCCCAACGACGTAGAGGTTTGTGGTATCTTGATAGCGGTTGCTCAAGGCACATGACTTGGGACATCAACAACTTTGCAACCCTATCAAGATATCATGAAGGTGGCACCGTCACCTTCGGAGATGACGCCAAGGGTAAAATCATCGGTATTGGTAATGTAAAACTTGGCACCTCTCCTTTAATTGAAAATGTGGTTTTAGTTGATGGCCTCAAGCATAATCTCTTGAGTGTTAGTCAACTTTGTGATAAAGGTTTTGATGTTGTTTTTGATAATGTTTCTTGTAAAGTGATTGATAGAACTTCTAATGTTTGTGTATTTTCCGGTTTTCGTGAAAGCAATGTTTATATGATTGATATGTTAAATATGTCTTGTAATATAACATGTTTAAAAGCCCTCGATGACGACTCTTGGTTGTGGCATAGGAGATTAGGTCACGTTTCATTTGACCATATTTCTAGGCTTACTCTAACGAAATGGTGAAGGGTATTCCTTCATTGAACTTTGAAAAGGACCGAGTTTGTGACGCATGTCAATTTGGGAAACAAACTAAGTCCTCATTCAAATCAATTAAGGATATCATGTCATCACGTCCATTAGAGCTAATCCACATGGATTTATTTGGCCCAACTCAAACCAAAAGTTTAAGTGGGAGTAGATTTGCTTATGTTTTAGTAGATGATTTTTCGCGTTTTACTTGGGTTTATTTTCTTGAACATAAAGTCAAACCTTTTCACATTTTCAAGCCTTTAAGAAAAGAGTTGAAAAGGAAAATGGCTCCTCAATAATTAAAATAAGAAGTGATAGAGGAGGTGAGTTCATTAACCTTCCCTTTACCACTTTTTGTGAGGAACATGGAATAAAACATGAACTTTCTTGTCCTAGAACTCCACAACAAAATGGAGTAGTTGAGCGGAAAATCGTACTTTACAAGAGATGGCTAGGACAATGTTAAATGAATATGGTCTACCACATTATTTGTGGGCCGAGGCCGTTCATACTTCATGTTACATTGCAAATCGTGTTTTCCTATGTAAAAATACTACTAAGACTTCTTATGAGATGTATTTTTCTAGAAAACCTAATGTTTCTTATTTCAAAGTGTTTGGTTGCAAATGTTGTTTTAAATACAAATATTAATTTGGGAAATTTGATGCTAGATCATATGAGGCTATTTTTGTAGGTTACTCAAATACTAGTAAGGCTTATAGAGTCTTCAATAGGTCAACTTTGACTATTGAGGAATCTATTCATGTTAAATTTGAGGAATCTAACAAGTTTGTTAAGAATTGTGTAGAAATTGATGCTTTAGATGAAGGTTTGGAGAAAGTGACCTTGGAGGATGCTTCTACCATGGAGACAAGCCAAAGGATGGTGATGGAAGTGAAGCCAAAGTGGAAGAGGCTCAAGGAAATGAACATCGAGCAAATGAAAAGGAGCACTCTCAACCACTACCAAAGGATTGGAGATTCAACCCTCATCATCCCAAGGACCTCGTCATAGGTGAAGTATCAAAAGGGGTAACCACTCGCTCTAAGATTCAAGATTTTTGTGGTAATTTTGCTTTTATTTCACACATAGAACCTAAAAATGTCCTCGAGGCCGAGGCCGATTCATATTGGTTGCTTGCCATGCAAGAGGAGCTCAATCAATTTGAGCGCAACCAAGTTTGGCACCTTGTTCCTAGGCCCCAAGATAGACCAACTATTGGCACTAAATGGATCTTTAAGAACAAGTTGGATGAATCGGGTAATGTAGTTAGAAACAAGGCTAGGTTAGTTGCCCAAGGTTACACTCAAATCGAAGGGATCGATTTGAAGAAACCTTTGCACCCGTAGCACGGCTCGAAGCCATACGGATGACCTTAGCATATGCCTCATTTAAAGATTTTAAGCTATTTCAAATGGATGTAAAGAGTGCTTTTCTTAATGGTTATATTGATGAGGAGGTGTATGTTGAACAACCCCCGGGTTTGTTGATCCTACACACCCTAATTATGTTTATAAATTAGATAAAGCACTATATGGTTTAAAACAAGCCCCTAGGGCTTGGTATGAAAGATTGTCTTCATTTTTGATTTCAAATGATTTTAAGAAAGGAAATGTTGATAAAACATTATTTACCAAACATATAGATCTAGATATCCTCATAGTTCAAATTTATGTTGATGACATTATTTTTGGATCTACTAATGTTTCACTTTGCAAGAATTTTGAATCATGCATGAAAAAGGAATTTGAGATGTCTATGATGGGGGAGCTCAACTTCTTCCTTGGACTTCAAATCAAGCAACGTAGTGATGGGACATTCATCAACCAAGCCAAGTACACCAAAGAACTCATCAAGAGGTTCGGGCTTGAAGGATCCAAAGTAGCAAAGACTCCCATGGCAACCACTACGAAACTTGACAAGGACGAACAAGGTAAGGAAGTAGACATCAAATTATTTCGTAGTATGATTGGTAGTTTACTCTATCTTACGGCTAGTAGGCCGGATATAATGTTTTCCGTATGTTTATGTGCACGTTTTCAATCATGTCCTAAGGAATCACACTTAATAGCGGTAAAACGCATAATTAGGTATCTTAAGGGCACAATTGATTTAGGTTTGTGGTATCCGAAAACTAACCAATTTACCATGACTAGTTATTCGGATGCCGACTATACCGGTTGTAGGGTAGATAGGAAAGCACAAGTGGCACTTGCCAATTCTTGGGCAATTGTCTTGTGTCTTGGTCTTCCAAAAAGCAAAATAGTGTAGCCCTTTCAACCGCCGAGGCGGAGTATGTAGCAGCCGGAGCTTGTTGTGCACAAGTACTTTGGATGAAACATACTCTTCTGGATTTTGATTTACATTTTGATCATGTTAAGATTTATTGTGATAATACTAGTGCTATTCACATGACCAAAAATGCTAATCAACATAGTAAAACCAAACATATAGACATTAGATATCACTTTCTTAGATCACTTTGAAAAAGGTGACATAGATATTGATTTTGTTTCTACCGATTTTCAACTTGCGGATATTTTCACAAAACCTTTGGATTATGCAAGATTTTCATTTATTTGTGGTGAATTGAATGTATGTAAAATTGATACTTAAATATCTTGTTTGTTTTGTTTTGGTTTCTAATATGTTTGTTTTGTTTTGTCTTAAATTTTTTTTAACCCTTTTTTGATGTATGACAAAAAGGGGGAGAAATATAAGTTTGGGAAAAATATGTGGAGGAAATATATGTTGTTTGTTTTTGTATGTTTACATAGTGTTCATATTCATATTAAATACATAGCATTGTTTAAGGGGGAGCTTTCCAAGCTCTTTCCTCTTTTATTTGTTTAATAACTCATATGTTTTGTCATCATCAAAAAGGGGAGATTGTTGGCCCAAGGTTACAATCAACCCATGTTTAGTGTATTTTGATGATTACAAAACATATTAGTTATTTGTACTAATATTATTTGTTGCTTAAGTGTGTTTCAGGTTTATTATCATACTAGAAGTACTCTCACTCATATACAAAGTTTTTGGACTCAAATACAAGCTATTGGACTCAAGACAAGTCAAATTGGGCTCAAATTGCAATATTGAAGATCAAGAGAAGATAGCTCAAGTTGAAGTCTTGAACCATTGTAGTTTGTAAGTTTAGTTTTGTAAAGATAGAATATGTGAAATTTGGCTCTAGGATTTGCACACACATTTGTTTTGTATGTTTCTATGTTTTCAAAATATTTATTTCTAGGTTTATGCCTTAGTTTATACATACATGTACCCAAAGCTTTACATCTTCAAAAACTTGTTTAAATACATGTATATAAACTATTTTCAGCATAAAACTTAGCTTCAGATTTTTAAAGATTTTATACAAATTTTCTATCTTAAAATCTGCCCAGAAAACTGTTTTCCAGGCAGACCGGTCGACCGGCCCAGTCGACCGGCTGCTGTGTCCGACATGCACAAGTTGTGCATGTCTGTCGGTCGACCGGACCAACAGACCAGTCGACCGAAAACAGACGTTTGCTCTCTGTATCTTTCCGGTCGACTGGGTCGGTCGACCGGTAGAAGGAAACTGTGTTTCCTCTCTTGAGATCGTCGACCGGCAGTCGACCGGAGCCATAACGGCTCTTTTGCCAGCAGGGTCCCGGTCGACCGGCAGTCGACCGGTAGGCCTGCAACACCTCCAACGGCTCTTTCCTCTTTGGGCTGTTCTGAAAACTGTTTTATTTTCTGTTTTAACAGACTTTTTAGAGGTTGTTGGGGTGCTTTTGCAGGTGATATTAGCTGGAAAAATCAGAGTTTTTAACCTATTCTCTCCCTATAAATAGTGGGAAATAGGCCTTAGTTATTAACCAAGAAAAATACAAGTTTTCATAGTTTTCAAGAGAAAGAGAAAAATAGTTTAAAGCTTTCATTTCCATTCTTTCAAATTGGTTTTTCAGTTGTTGTTTGATCTCTAATATCACTCTACAACTGAAGCTTTTCTCACCACACTTCATAGTGCCAAAATTTCATATTCTTTCTATAGGTGAAGTTGTAAAAGTGTGAGAGTGTTTGTAAAAGAGAAAGAGTGTTGTGGTCTAGTTGAGATCACAAATTTGTAATCCTTTGTTCTTGTGGAGACAAGTTCCTAAGGGGAATTTCTTTGTAAGGTGAAGCTACGGGCTTGAGGTCTTTGGAGGCCTAAATTGTACGGGATCCTAAGGGGATAGTGGAAACCCTTCACGGAGGTGAAGGCGGGACTAGAGCTACGGGCTCGAACCTCGAAACAAATCACTTTGTTTGCGATTGCTTTTGTGTCATCTTGTCTAATTCTCTCTTGCTTTACTTGCTTTCAATTTATTGCTTGAGAACTAACATTTTATTTGTGCAATCCTTACTTGTTTACTTTTCTTGCTATATTACTTGTGTACATTTCATCATCGCATTTCATACTTGGAATTGTTCGATCACACCTCAATACAACACGATTGCATTGCGCACCTCTAACCCATTTTAGGGGAATTGGGAGGAAGGAGTTCAGAACCTCGCAAGGGGTATTCGGCTCTTAGTCGTGTTTTGAGAGATCGTTGCATCACTCACTTAAGTAAAATTTAAAAAAGCATTAGATTAGCAATTACACCTATTCACCCCCCCTCTAGGTGTATTTCACCAGTTACAACTACGGCGTTTGTTTGGACCGTAATTCGTAAAAGGCTTACACAATCCAATTATCACTCACTTGCAACCCAATTACCACTCACTTACAGCCCAGTTACAGTTAATTTTGTGGTCATGCAAATTTGTATTATTTTTTTATGTTAATATTAAATTTTTTAATATTTAACATTTTTAATATTTATTTGTAATATTAAAACTTTTTAAATAACCAAATAGTTAATTTTGTGGTCAATTTTTTCACTTACGACTTACACATTATGACAACCAAACATCGTAAAACACAATACACTTTTTCACTTACAACTTTATATTACCAACCAAACACCATAAAGCTTACATGCATGTAACTTATTTACAACTGTAAAAATTTTACTAATTACGACTTACGAATTACGGTCAGTTACGACAACCAAACAGGTAATTGGATCACTATCTTTTATATACAAATGGACAGTTGTAATTAATAAGCGGAATCAGCGGACTGATCCGCTGTTTTTTTTTCATGGAGGGACCCCAAGTCCTTATCCGTGAGTGCACTTGGTGACAAAGCATTTATCAACCAATTTTTTTTTTTAATTTTTTAACTCTTTTCCTAAACACTAAAATTTTTAGTTTTGATATTCCAATTTGCCCTTATAAAGTTAATTCTTTGTATTCCATAGAAGTTTATTATTCAAGTATTATATTTAATCTACCTCTTCTCAAGATTAATGAATTTAGCTCTGTATATACACAAACATTATTTTTTCTCTCAGATTTTCTTTGTCTTTCTGTTTCTTTTCCCACTCGTGCATCCTATTCCTTCAAGATCGAAAATAAGCTCTTCTTTCCCTTCTCTCATTTGAATATCTCACCTTGTATTAACATTAAATGTAATAAAACTATCAAGAAAATCTAAGAAAAATTGGCAAGAAATCAGTTGGGGAACCCAAAAAATGAATTAACTTGAGAAATAGTATTTACCTTAAATGTTGGCAACATTCATGACTTAGAATAATTCTAAACTTTTTTTCAGAGGAAAGCAGAATTCTAAGATATTGTTTGATATCTGCTTGAAATAAGTTTCAAACATGTTCTCTAGAATTTCAGTTTAGAATCTCAAAATTATTTTTTCTTTATTTTTATATTCTAGAATCTGTCTATGAGATAAATATTTTAGTTCATTTTAGTTTCGTAAGTGAGACACTAATACTCTAATTAGATGTCATAATATAATATAAAGCATGTTTGGGGCAAGAAGAGAAAAGGCGGATTGGTAGAAAGCAGTTTTGATATAAATTTGCATAGAGAATCGAAAAGACTTAAATTCATATAAGGGTAAATTCAGAATATTTTTAACTATAGCTTTTGCTTCCTTGGAAGAAGATGAAAGTCAAAAGATTTGAATCAATTAATGTTCGTTGACTAGTTCTTAAGGGCACATCCAATTAGAAATTCTAAAAGATCAATAATGGATTAATAAATGATTATGAGTATGTGTTGACACTTCTAAAACATAGAACTCCAGGTAGCTCTCAGGATGGTCTGTACAATATCTAATCTTGTCGACACTTTTAAAAGATAGGTCGTAGACAGTCGAACAAACGGTCCAAGCTCAGCCAAAATGGCTAACTTAGCCAATCTAGCTAGCTCCACTTGGAACTTTAGCCTCCCAGTGGGCTAGCTCCGCATGGAGCTTTAGCCTCACAGTGGGCTAGCTCCGCATGGAGCATTTGGAGTTTCAACTCGAGGTCATTTTGATCATTTCAAATTCCCAAGCGGGATTAGTGGGCTAACTCCATTATTTTAGTGGGGTTAATGCTACTTAAAGTGGACAGTTACACCCTATTATCTCCCCATTAAGTGAAAATAATTAAGAGGTCGTGTCCCTCTTAAAAAGTCAGAACGGTTGTTGTAGGCTCGTGCAAAGCCTATGTAGCTTTACATGAAGCTTTCTAGGCTCGCAGAGAGCCTGCGTTAGCCTCGCAGACGAGGCTATCAAGACTGTGTTCAGTCTTTTTCTGATTTCTAGGGGGTTACACCCCTATAAGGCCTATGAATAGCGTATTCTGAGGCTAAGCAAGGAGCTTTTTTGAGGACTCTTCGCTAAAATTTTTAGAGAGAGTAATCATCTCAAGAGTACTATTCTCTATCTTTCAAGAATTCAGAGATTTATTTTTCTAATCTTTTAAGGATAAACTCAGGGTGCTAATACCCTAATCTTGCACTCTCAAGGAACTTTCGGAACAACGCGAGAAGAAATTCTCAGGCAGTAGATCTCAAGACTTGATTGCTCAAGTAGTCAAAAGGACAGAGTGGTCGCGCGCTGACCAGAGTCCTATCGGCACACTTCCCCAGAATCTCAAGAGGAGAATACTTGTATTTTTTTTTTATTACTTGTAATTCCTCTTTTAATATTTGTAAGTTCCCCCCTAAATTTTCAATGGAAAATAAGATGACTCTGTTAGGGACATTTTTCTCCACTGATTTGAAAATGGTGTCGCAATGTGACAATCAGACCTTCGGATCTACTGCCGAGACATTGGTCATTCAGTTTGACCAAGAAAAGTTTAAGCAATTTCTCTCTGTAGGCGGCACAAGCCCTCTTAACACATAAAGTTCTTTGCCAGAGCTCCTTTGGCTACTTCTTAGAAGCCAATCTCTATTGAGACTAACAAGGCTCCCTGCGAGCCTACTGCGAGCCTATCTAGTCTCTAGCGAGGCTAAATAAACTCCAGATGAGTCTATTACAGTCTCAAAAGAGACTAAAATGTCTCTGCGCAAGCCTATCTTAGCTTCTTGCGACTAGAGATGACTCTCTGCTCTCAGTTTCTAGTGAAGCTAACTTAGTCTTTAGCCGCGAGACTATCCTAGCTCTTCACATAGTTAAACCTCGCTTTTCCCGTGAGGCTAAAGTAAAAGCACTACTATGCGCTAGCGCTACACATGCGCTCAGCGAGGCTAGTTTCGCTTTGTTAAAATTAAAAGCGCTGCTGAGCAGTGCTAAGGTAGTTTCCAAGAGCGAAGCTAAGCACTAAGTGCTAAGATAACTTTGCCAAGCGAAGTTAAGTCACATGGTAAAGCTATTTTAGCTTCGCCTATGACTAAAAAGAAAGCCTTTAAGGTTAAGTTCAAGACTTCTCAGCCAAAAAGAGCTAACCTCTGGTCTCCCTGAGTCTCTGTGTTGGATCGGTTTGGTCTGGTTAATACGAACTTGAGAGGCTATTTGAGCAACAAGCGAAAACTCCTCTCTAAGAAATCAGTTCACGTTTCGCTTCCTAGTGCAGACAAGTAGGATGTTAACTTGTGAGTGTGCATTCTATCTATTGTTGTTTGGGGTCATTCCCCACTACATCTCCTCCAAATCAGCAATCGTTTTTTAACTGATTATCGGTCCAATCTTCTAAGACACCCAAGTCTCAGAAGAAAAAGATGACAAAGGTACCACACCTTGCAGAGATTTATATATATTGTTTTATGGAGGAAAGGACTGGATATAGAACTAAAGGTGAAGTAGACGGTGAAAGATAAAGAATTATTGTAAGTAAATAAATGTGTATGTGTTATATATGTGTTAGTACATTATATGCGTATTGGAGGTATTACCGTGTATGGTATGATGGATATCGCAAATTCATAATACAATAATGAAAACATAGATATCTATGTTCACTTACAATTTATTAGACAATGATCACGTATTCTTTTATATCATGTACACTGTACATTGTTAACACCATGTTAAATTATAAATTTAGATTAGCTTCACTTACTAAGCTGTAAGCTCACCCCCACAAATTTAATGTCTTTCCGTTGAATACTAAATAAGAACCAGCTTAAGGCAAGAGCATAACAGTAGAAGAGCTTGGAGTAACTCTCGTGTAGGTCTACCAACGATTGATTATATTTGAGTGTTATATTTGTATAGACGATGTTATTTTTAGAATAGATAATTGATTATGTACAAATTGGTTCGAGGATATGTATATATATAAAACTGAAATCTAGTTGTATCTGGATAAGAATTTGAGTTGATTTTGTGTTAGAATGTGATACCGAGGTGTGTACTTTTGAATATGTGGTTATATTTTGTTATTGAGATGGAAACATTGAGTTGAATTCATATGATCCAGGTTTAATGATTTATAAGTAGGCAATGTCAAGCAAAAATTTTGATTTAGTAAGCGATGTTATTTGAAATTTGTATATCTTGTATCAGAACAGACTTCATATTATAGAGAAAATATTGCTGAAATTCTGTGAATTATGGAGACGATTATGAAAGTTATAGATTTGACTAAGGTAATACAGTGATTAAAATTCCAGGATCATTGCAAAAATAACTATCGTAAAAGATCCAAAGGAAAAATTGTATATTTTTTATTAAATTTCAAAAATATTACCGTTTTTTTGTGCACGTCGGTTGCGACTCAAACTGACACAAAATAGGCGACGTGGAAGCCCATTTCTATTGTAGTGGTCTTTTTCTTAAGGATTTTTAAGATATAACTCCCTAAAAAATTTAATATTTGGATATTTGTCCCTAACAAACTATTATTCAAATATTAGTCCTTAACAACATGAGACTCACTCTTTAAGAGTCTCTGTGGTTAAAGATCATTTCAAATACTAAGAATATTCTATTAAAGTTAGCTAAAATTAAATATTGGACAAAATATCCTCCCGTTAACATCGAGTCTTCTTTTATCTATGAAATATATTAAAGTCTTTTCTAATTCTCTCTACATTGCATAATGTTGCTCACAATGAAAACTTGGCTAATGGGTCTTCCTGTTTCTGTATGTAATTCTCATCAATGGCTAGTTCCCGGGGCCACGACTAGACTGCGTGACAAACGACAACACCATTCTCACCGTTGTCAACAACCTCGACGTGCCATTCCTCATAACTCAGAATGGGATCAAGCAGAGAAGAACTCGCGGCAGGATGGGGTTCTTGGCACAAACTGCCCCCATTCCTCCTGGCTCCAACTTCACCTACAAGTTTCAGACCAAGGATCAGACTGGAAGCCACACTTATTTCCCTTCGATGACGATGCATAGAGCTGCCGGGGGTATGGTGCGCTTAATATCTATGCTAGGTTGCGTATTTCGGTGCCGTACAACGCTTCGACTGGGGACTTTGCTGGTTGGTGATTGGTTTAAGTCTGGACACAAGATACGATATTTTTTAGGAAACTTTTCATTCAGGCATTTCAACAAACAATTATAGAGAATATTTTTCTCTTGATATTTGCAAGCACTATGACAATCTTTGGATTTAGGAAGTTCTCTTGGATTCCCTAATGTGCTTCTTATTAATGGAGTCTAGCAACCAGCTTCCTGCACTAAAGATCAAGGTATTTCGTCTCCCCTGTTTCATTCAAATCTTTGTTTTCACAATTGAGGGATTACCCATTTGAGCTAGTCTGATTCAAAATCTACGCTAATTTTACTAGAAAAACTTTCATGTTCCTAATGTTGAATGGGTCTGTCTATATCAATCAACTTCAGGATCCAAACCACAAGCTCAGGCTTGTAAAGATTGAAGGATCACACATTATTTGAAACATTTACGACTCACTCGACATCCATGTTGGTCAGTCCATGAGCGTCCTCGGACTCTCGATCAACCCCCGAATGATTACTACATTGTCGCCTCCTCCCGGTTCACCGATCCCAACCTGAGTACGACTCAACAACTCAAAGTCTGGTGCTTCAGCCCGCTCCCGGATGGCCCTTCCAATGGACCAGAATGGTCGATGAACCAAGCTACGACCATTAGGTTAGCCTTTAATTTTTTTTTTTTTTTTTTTTTGTGATTAGGTTATTTCTTGTAAAATCCGGTTCTAGATGTACATATCTCAGTCCTAATATTCGATAAGACAAAAATACTTAATTTGACCTTCTTGGTAGCCAGACTGAGCCCATTTTAACTCCAGATATTAATCCTCAGTATTTTGGATTTTTCTAAATTTCTGAAATTTTTCTGAATTTTCTTGAAAAATTCTCCCAAATTTGATGTCAACCGGTACCGCTGATCAACTCCAAAATTTTAATTAACATGGATGAATTTCATGGATCTGATTTCACAACATTATTCAAGGTGATATTTTTTATTTTTTAGGATTATTGGAGATTTTTCTAAATTAATCAAAATTTAATCCAATTAAATAATAATATAAAATCTTTCCTTTTTCTCTTTCTTTTCTTTTTCCTTTTCTTGCTTCTTTCTTCTACACTGTTCCCTCCACCGACTCTCTCCACCGCTTCTCTCTCTTTTACTCTCATTCTCTCTCACTATCTCTTTCTCTCTATCTTTCTGTCTCTTTCTCACTCTCTCTTTCTCTCCCATTCTCTCCCAGGATCTCTCTCTGGCACTTACTCTGTCCCTAACTCCTCTCTCTCCTGCTCTCTTCTCTCTTTCATTCTCAATCTCTCTTTCCCTAACTCTCTCTCACTTTGATCTCTCACTCTCTCCCACTATCTCTTTCACTCTTTCATTCTCTCTCTCTCTCTCTCTCTATATATATATATATATATATAGTTGTGTGTGTGTGTGTGTGTGTGTCTCACTCTGTTTCCCTCTCACCCCAACACACAGACCCAGCCACCACCTTCATAGCCTCTCCCCTGCCCATCTGGCCATCGCCAATTACTGTCAGGCCTAGACTGTCGCCCAGCAGCCCACTGCACAACCCCTCTTCTCTTTTTTATATTCTTTTTTCTTTCTCTCTCTTCCTTTTTCTCTCGTTCTTCTCCTTCTTCCCTCTCTCCTCCTCCTGGCCGCGTTGTCTAGCTTAGCCGCCGCGCCACTATCATGCTCCGCCACCGCGAGCCGCAACCACCCTCCCCCATCCTCTTCTTTTCCCTCTTTTTCTTTCTCTTCCTTCTCTCTTTCCTTCTCTCTTATCCTCTCTCTTCTCTAGGCCACCTCCGGCTTGATGCCGCCATCGTCACCTCGCCACCCCTTTCTCCGTCTTGTTCTCTCTCTCTCTATATATATCTCTCTCTATTTCTTTCCCATATAAGACCCAAACCCAATAATTCGAACCTGAACCCATTAACCAAAAAATTCAATCTTTTAAGTTAAGGGTTTGGGTTATTGGATCTAAACCCGATCCAATAGCAGCCAAATCCGCATCCAAAATAAACAAGGTAAAATTTCATAAAATTCCCTGCTAAATAAGATTTATTACATTTTAAACCCTGTACAATTATAAATCTAACCCATTTTTATTAATTTTAGTATTCGAGCGATATTTTGACCATCCAGAGTCTAATTTTGGACGATTCTCGAGCTCTTGCGATCGTAGAAAAGAGAGCTTCATATCGGTGATAAATATTATTAGTGTTTTTTATTTTATAAATTATATTTCATCATGTGAAATAAAATAAATTTATTAATTTATTTAATAAATTATAATTATCGATCAATAAATCACGAAAATAGTAGATCACTATGATTAAAATAAATGTGACTACTTTTTAAACATATTCATTAAGATAATATTTTATTGTGATTGTTAATTTAATACAAAATATAGATGGATTATTTATATATTGAGTGATTATTGAACTGTTGATAAAGAAATTCTAGAATAATAAATTGATAGCTATTAAAATGATTATGAAGAGTCTGAAAATAGATAATTATATATAATTGTATTGTGATAACGATCATGCTAAAATAGTTGGAACAAATATTCATATATTGATACATGATCATGTTAACGATAGCACCCTGATATTGTCATTGTTATCTAACTTATGAGAACCAACACTGCCATACCGAACACATGTTTCTGATTTCATGAATTATTATTATATCGTATGCCCAATTTGGATACTGTTATTTCATATTCTTGTATCACTGTTATACGGATACATCCGAGCATATAACATAACTTCTTACGTATCATTGTTATTGATATTCACTCTTGTTACCTGATAATACTGATTACTGATATACGATGTATGGAACTAAGTGTCACGTGGAGCTAAATGCTACACTGAACAAAGTGTCATACCACATACATGTGCGGTGAGGGTAGCCTCTAGAATTCATGGGGGCCACCTCTAAAATCTCACATCTTCTGTTTTATGTTATCATGTATCCTGTCATACTTTATTGACACTTGGTTGTTGCTGATTTGTTGTATAGTTTAAAAATAATAAATATAATACGGAGTTGGGAGAAACTGAACGGTTGTCTAGGTCTTGTAGAGTGAATATCTTGGATCTATATTTCCCCCATTACAAGGGATGAGGTAATGCTGGCTACCGTTTGTTTATATAAGCACATTGAGCTTCTTGTTTCCTGTTTCGTCTTAGCGGGCTGGCCTTGATCTCAGCAGACAGGGATTTGTTTAAGGTCGTGATTCCGCGTATGCACATGATACATCCACCCAATTAGAACTCCTTGATCTTTGAGTTTCTAATTAACATAATAAAACAGTATAAAAAATAAGGATGACAGGAACGTTTATTATTTGGTCACTCTCTCGTACGGAGAATGGTACCCGTATGCCATGTCGGATGCGTTATGATGGGGTACGAGTTCTAGTATGGACTGCCAATGGTATGAGACACTGGAAGAGATTGATTAAAATATTAAGTAATATTGATTGTTATTATTATATAATAAGATATTGCTCTTCACCTACATAATATTCTTTCTGTGTATATTGTATCGGACTTCCTAATTTTTTTTGTTTACTAGCATGTTACTTTGCATGTATACTCATGCAAAGTAACACTCACGAATACTATGATATGATTATTTCTATATTTTTTGTATAAGTGTAAATATTTATCACTGATACTGGCATGCTACTATTACTATTAGTTTAAACAATAAATATAAAATAATTAACACTTGATATATGTTAATCATACAAATTAGTTTCATTAGTATATAACTAAATTCTGTAACTTATTACTCATATTACATAATAATATGTTAAAAGCTATAAATGCTTTAATGATAATGTAATAATATAATATTAGTTGATATATATAAAACTCTTTCAGATTGACATCATTATTATTTTAATTATGTATCATATAATATTGTAAAGGTAACACCGTTGTAACATTCTAGGTGTTAATAATATTATGGTGCAGTTATAATGATTATGACACACACACACACATAGACAGAGAGAGAGAGAGAGAGAGAGAAATTTTCGGGTGAGAAAATTTCGCAAGCTTGGCTTTGGTGCGAAATTAATCTCATCCCTTGATCTTAGCTTAATAAATCTCATCCCTTGATCTGAGTTTAAAACACTCTTAGCTTAATAAATTTCATCCCTTGGTGGGTCGCATTGGTGGAATGGGAAAAGGCGAAATCCATCCCCCTCTTTCGGGATCAACTCTCTCTGATCTGAAACCCAAGAGCCCCAGATCATCCTCTCTCTCTCTCTTGACGATGAACTCGCCGACAAACGACGACCTTTCGACGACGATGACGCCGTGACGACGACCTCGTGACAACCTCCTCTCACTGCATGGGATTTGACCGACGACATCAATTTTAGTAAAGAATTAATCTACTGCGAGAAAGAAGGTATTGAAGGATTTTTTGTTTAAAGAATAAGTCAATTGATGAATGCTAATGATATTATTCAAAATTTGATCAAATAAGCTTGTTGGATTTGAAAAGGATTATATATTTTAAAAATATTTTAATATGAAATAACTTTACTGGTAGTTTCATAGATTTTGTAATAGTAACTGTTATAGGCTTGTAGGAAATGTTGGTGTTGGTTAATGTTTTGATGTCAATTGTAAAATTAGTATTATTATTTTTTATTCTCAATGGATATGGTGTTGAGAAATTATTATTTCTATTTTTTAAAGTATTAGAAATTTGCTTTTCTCTCGGGTCGAATGTACTATATATAGAAAGGGTTTTTTTTTTTAAGTTCATATGTTTCCATTTGCATTACGGGGGAAAAGTTAATTCCTTAAATATTATGGAAAGAAGTTAAAAAAAATTGATAAGCTATTTAACTTCTTGCAATTTTTTTTTTACTAATTGATCATATTCATGCTCTCAAATAAAAGATTATGTGTTTTTCTAGACCATTTGATTATTTTAACACAATTTATTTTTGAATTTTCTTTTATAGGATGGATGATTTGATTGTTCTAAATGTTGATGAACACTTAAAACCTCAAATTGGAATGATTTTCAACACCCTCGATAAAGTGGAAACATTTTATAAGAAATATGATATAGTCGAAGGTTTTGATGTTCGTTGTAGCACAACAAATTTTCATAATAGATAATTAATTAGTAAAATTTATGTTTGTTCGAAAGAAGGAGAATCAAAGGGGACGTCATCGGAAACTCGACGATGTGACACAAGTAGAACAAATTGCAAAGCCTTAATCCGAGTCAAATTGGACCAAGAACTAAAAGTGTGGAAAATTCATAAATTTGTGAAAAATTATAACCACAAGTTTACTACTCCAAGTCAAGTTCATTTGTTGCGGGGAAATCGCAATGTATCAAATGCGAAGAAAATATTGATGAAGCACTTTAGAGAGGTAAACATACCATCAAATAAGCAAATGGCTTTCATAGAAAATACTAATGAAAGTTTTAGTTGAATTGGATATACCGAGACTGATGTTAGAAATCATGAAAGAGAATTGAGAGAGGAGAGAAGAGGTCATGATGCTCAAATGATGATAAATTACTTCCAATGGCAACAAGAAAGAAATTGGCATTTTATTATGTTTATGAAGTAGACGATGAAAGCCGATTAACTCATTGCTTTTGGGTGGATAGTATTGCAAGGGTGAATTATGAACACTTTGGAGATGTAGTTTATTTTGATGCAACACATAATACAAATCAATATGGTTTAATCTTTGTACCTTTTGTTAGTATAAATCATCATTGGCAATCAGTTTTTTTAGGATGTGGTTTCATTCCGAATGAAGAGGCGAAGTCTTTTATTTGGTTGTTTGAAAAATGGTTGGAAGTGGGGCGTCCTCCTTTGGGTATGTTTACAGACCAAGATCTTGAGATATGCACTACGATTAAAAGGGTTTTCCCTCAAATTCGGCATAGATTTTGCATTTGGCATATATTGGACAAACTTCCAGCTAAAGTAGGTACATGGGTCTTTAGAGAAGAATTTGTGAATCTTTTTAAAAAAAAATATTTAGGAAGTCAGTAGTCCTCATGAGTTTGAAGCACAGTGGGATGCAATTCTTAGAAAAGTTGGTTTGAAAAATAACGAATGGTTGACGGAGATTTATAATATTCGTGAGGAATGGGCTCCCGCATATCATAAACAACACTTTTGGGCCGGGATGTTAAGTAGTCAGAGGAGCGAAGACATGAATGCATTGTTAAAATGCACATATCAAGAAAAAATTCACTACATGATTTTATCGTTATCTTTGAAAGGGTTTTAGTAAGGCAAAGAGAAAAGAGCTTATAGAAGACCATCATACACTAGAGAAAAAATCAAAATTGAAGACATTGCGGCCAATGGAGAAACAAATGGCTCAAATCTACACGAGACACATATTTTACATTTTTCAAATGGAACTTCAATATAGTTTGTTGTATAATATTGTTTTGATTAAAGATGATGAAAATGAAACTATTTACCAAGTGAATTATTGTGGCTTTGAGGAGAATAAGAAACATGTTAAGTATTGCAAGTCAGAAAAAATGGCAAGTTGTTCGTGTTTCATGTTTGAATTCAAGGGCATCCCTTGTAGACATCTTTTAGCATATCTTCAACATTCTAATCAAATTAAATTGCCGAAGCAATTTATTTTACAAAGATGGAGTCGGGATGTCAAACGAAGAGGAATTGTTCTTAGAGATGGGAATATTCTTGGAGATGAAACCACAAAAAAATTTTGCTTCTCGTTTTAGTGAATTAACTTGTTTAGCAAATCAAGTAGTTGATGAGAGACTAGTTTCTAATGATGCATATAAATTGGTCTGTAAAAACATACATGAGACTATTAAAGAGCTACGGAGTTTGAAGTTTAAGGATGGTGAAAAAAATGGAGAAGAAATTGAAAACAATGACAAGGGAAAGGAGTTGTCTCAAGTTATTGTGTACGAGCCTAATCAAGCTAAAACAAAGGGGCTACCTCGTGGACATAGGATGAAGCCAATGAGGGAGATGAAAAAAGGCCGAGCTAGAAAATGCAACTTGTGCGGCAAGCGAGGACAAAATCATGTAGTAGAAATTGCACTCTTAAGCTAACAAGGTAATACATTATTTGCTGGAATAATATTAATGTTTCTTGTTGTTTTCTCCTTTTGAGATAAAATGCTATTTTTTTTATCAATATATGATTTTCTTACATTTACTTAGTGACCCCAAAGCACATGCTAACGTAACAAATGAGACATCTTCATCGTCGGGAAAATATTCAAATGAAGGTATATACATATAATTAAATTTGGATATTTTTTGCTCAAATATTTAGTCTAATTCTTCCTTTTATGTGTTATTATTTTGCAGATGGTGTTGACATCATTACACAAAGGTGACTGAGATATGTTTTGTGGTTTACTTTAGATATGTTAGTGTACTTGTCTTTTAATTTTGTGGATTTGGATGTGTATTTTGGATGGGAGTATGGAGGAGGTTTTTGCTTTATTTTGGCTTTCAAAATTGTATGAAATTAAATGACAGGTTCCATAATCTTTAAGTTGGGATTACGAAAAGAGGGATGTAACAACTTTTGAATTAATAAAATAGGCTGGGGCTTTCGAGTTTGAGGCCTCACCCTTTTTTCTCCCGAGATTCAAATAATAATAATACTAATCTTGCAATATTCAGATGAAGGTAATTGATTATGCAGTTAATAATCTGATAATTTCTGCTTATATAGTTAAACTTGTTTACTCATCATCTTATTTTTTTATTTGCTATTATTTTGCAGACGATATTGACGTCATTCCACAAAGTTGATGTATAGCACTGGTGGTTCTACCATGCATATAGCAGTCTAATTTTAATTGGTATTCTCACAATAAGATAGAGTAAGTGATTCATGAAAGAAGATTGTATTAGTTTGTATCTCTTGATGAAGACAGTCATGATTGGAGCTTGTATTTAGTTTGCTTCAGAGTTTGAATTCTCGTAATTTGCTTCAAAGTCAATCATGAAAGACGATGTACTTGTATTAAGAGCTTGTCTTCAGAGCTTGTCTATATTTGGAGCTTGTCTTTAGAGCTTGAACTTACAAATTTATAATTTGTATTTTACTTGCCTTTGATGCATGTTTGTGTTTATAATTAGAGACTTTCATGATGTGAGGAATTGTGAAATTTCGTTGATGTCCAAGTAATTTGATTTCTTGTTCTTTATTTGGTTTAGTAGAAATTGTGGAATTTCATTGATGATTCACTTGAAATTTTATTATCTTTGGTTCTAGTATGTTTTCTTGGCCTATTCTTGTTTTGGTTGTTCTACTTTTTTCTTGTTGATTGCTCAATTTTTCTTAAAATGGATATTACATATAGATTTAGTCAATAGATTGAGATTCAACCATTATAACAGATTGAGATTCAACCATTACAATAAATTTTACAACAAATTTGAGCATGAACTTGGAGATGGTTAACACTTACAAACAACAATTACAACAGATTTTATTCCCCAAAAAAAGTCTTTAAAACTTGCGCCATACTAAATTCTGGATCACAATAATTGATCCTCTGAGTTCATTAACACTCTAACAAATTTCACAAAGACAAAGTTTACCAAAAATACTAGAGAGGTTGGAGTAAATTAAACATTGGCTTCAAATCTAAGTATACAACAAACATACAGACTGTGAAAATTCAACATTAAATAAGCTCCAATCTTTTAGAAACTGTTGCTGACTGATATTCAATAGAAAAAATCCTCAAAACAAGTAAAAAATAATAATCCAATCCCAAATTCAGATATAGTTGTCATATGAATAGCTTGCAGTGCAGCTCTCCTTATTACAGAAAAACCAAACAAAATTCAGACAATAAGAAAAAGAAGTGAAACTTGAGTATGATGATAGCAAAAAAATAATTATAAAAAAATAAAAGAAAAAGAAATTTACAGTACCTTGTTGCTCTTTATGATAGACAAATCTGCGAGCTCTGATTCACAATCGTCGACGAGCTCTGGTCCACGGAGTGTGGCAGCTTGCTCTGGACAATGGCAGCGGACTACAAAGGGCGGCGGCAACATCCGTTGGGTGACAGCGAGCTCCGGAGGCCGACTTGCAGCGATCTCGAGACCAGCAAGGTGTCACACACACACACACACACACAGAGAGAGAGAGAGGGTCATGAGGCAGAGAGGGGAGAGAGAGAGCTCGAGAATCTACGGCGGAGGGAGCTCGAGAATCTACGGCGGAGGGTGCTCGGTTTGGGTTCAGCAATCTTCTGAATGGGAGCGTGAGAGAGATGGAAAGAAAGGAGGCCTTCTTCCCTTGCTCCCTATTTAGAGAGAGAGAGAGAGAGAGAGAGAGAGAGAACGTGGGGCCCACATATTATTAAAGTCACATGGTAGCAGAGAAAACTTATTAGGTGTTGATTTAACTCAACGGCTAAGATGAAATTTCGCACACAGTGGTGTGCGAAATTTTCTCACCTGAACACTCCTCTCTCTCTTTATACATATACATATACATATACATATACATATACATATATATAAGATAGACTTGTGTAATTTCGGAAGGATTTGAGCCCAAATCTATCCCACTCAAATACCAACATCCAACATTAAAATGCAATATGATGAAAGACCTGAAATTTACTTTTCCTAAATTTAAGTAAAAGGGAGCAGTTATGCCAAAAAAGTGATAGAAGAAGTTTAGGATTCCTTATATATGAATATTACTGTTTTTTTCTCCTACATAAAAGAGAGCCAAAACTAGCTAGATCAATTTCCCACTAGCTAGTCGATATAACTACACAAGGGGTCCTCCCTTCACGAACTCAGTGAAGGCCAATGCAACCAGCCCCAACATAGCAAATCTCCCATTCCACATCTCCGCATCGGCCGTCATAATTCCGTCGGACTTTGACTGCACGCTGACTCCCTTGAACAGAGGGATGAGCGACGCCACGGACAAAACCGCGGCCGTCACGACGAACCACGGCAGTCCGCCGTTCTCCAGCTGTGCTGCCAAGTCATCGCCTTTCGCCAACTCAACTCCCATCGCCGCCACAAACCCGATCATTGCTAGCCGGCCGTTGATCCTCTCCGGTGCCGGGCCGCTAAATGCCAGCACGTCAGATAACTTGGTGCTCACCTGTTGATTAATTTGTTGTTGTTAGTAATATATTATTAGCAAGGATCAGCAAGAAGTTCGTGAGCGTGGGGCAGTTACTATTGAATTGTTCGACTTTACCTTTGAATTTGCTGGCTGCTCATTTGGTGTTTGATTCTCCTGTTTAATTAATATACGCAAATTAAAAGAAGATTAGACGAGTATTATTAGTCAAATTAATCTTTCAATTAATAAGCATCACATGAACAAGATTTATCTACGTAGTGTTAATCTTATGAGCAACCTTTGCTTGGCAACGGACGTGCCTGGCCCGCTTGCAGGGAAACGAGCGAGGCGAAGAGAGGCCAACCGAAGGGTAGCTCCTGAAATTACCAGCACGGGACATTGCCATGGACTTGCCAAGTAAGATTGCAATGTAACTGCTGCTGCTGCCGCCATTATGAGATCACTAGATTCCTCAAGTAAGTGCTGAGCTTAGAGTCTCTGTCGTGAGCTTGTTGTGTCTTTCTCAGTTTGTGTATTCCAAGGTTTTAGGGCATCCAAATTTATAGAGGTCATTGGTGGATGGCATGAGGCCGCGTGAGGCCGCGTCAGCCACAAGGTCTGGGCCGAGAGCTCTGAGTCACGTGGATGGCCGCGCCGCCGCTGGGCCTGGAGGCACGACGTGGACCACGGTGATGCCGAGAGTTTTTTAGCAAGGGATGGGGCGAACTTTCTGGAAGTGGACCTGTCGTTTAGTGTTTTTTCCGGGGTGCTTTGGTGTCTCCGGGCTGGGCGGCCACGTGACTATGTCGCTTTCGGGTGGGTGGACGTGGATTCGGTTCATATAGGTGAGTCACACATACAATTAGAGGGTAGCGTGAATTACGCATTGACGCATGAATTGGACCTCTTATAATTTCTTATAATATGTGTGTGAGGCTCATATACATATCATATTATAAGATTGGACCTCTTACTGTATGCGTGTGTGGCTCACACGCATGAACCGAACCCGGTTGATATGGGCTCAACTCATCGGCTGAAAATGGCCCGACGTATTTTAGGGTGCAGAGAAAAGGACATGTCGCACTGGAGTCAGCGAGTACACGGAACTTGCGAAACCATCTTGGTTAAGGTATGCGTTCTCAAAAACCTTAAGATGTTAAGTCAGCAGAGACTTCATAAATGTAGATGAAATTTTGTAGCTAACTAAATCTATAAATCGTACCTTGTATATATACACTGCACATCGTTCTTCCTTATAAAAGTTTAGGGTGCATTTGGTGCACAGGAGTTCACTCGGTTCGAGATCTAGTCTCATACAAACAGGGGTGGCTCAATTTTTAGGAAGGCCTTGGCGAATGTTTCAAATGAGGTCCTTTTAAAATATATTTGAAAAATAATTAATATTAGTTAATGTTTTATTTAATCAATATTTTATTAAAAAATATTTCTTCTAGCTTTTTGAGCCACCCCTGCATTAACAAATCAAAATTGTAGGAAGTAGAAATGGAGAAAAATAAAATATTACATAAACATACATAGTTATTCTTACAAGGGCCACAACGAATCAGATGATACAAAACTAAACACTTCATTAAACTACTAAATGAGGAAATGCAATTTGGTATATGATGTTTAAATTCATGTTGGCAGCCAATTATTGCTTGAACTAATCGAATACTTGTTCATCGTTAATAGAATCTACAAGTTTCAATTTAACTACTACTCCACTAGCCGTAGAAATTTTCACAGAAGATCTGAAATAAAAGTTAAAATTCAAAAAAGACTCTCAAAATATCTGAATAAAAGTAAAAATTCAAAAGATAGCTTCAGTTAAAAACACTCAATTAAGGACAACAACTGTTTACAATTCTTTAAGTTTATTAATAGTAGTGAAAAAGCGAAACATAGCCCATCTTTGACATTATAGAAAGACAATCTAAAGCTTAATTAGAAAATAAGGACCTTCAAAAGTTCAAAGACTTCCCATAATTTAAAAGAAAAAAACAAAAAAAAAACAAAATTCATACATAAAAAAGATACAGTTCATGATGGGTTAATACCATGGATTAGTTGTGACCGAGCTCGGGGTTGTGAGTGATTTATGGGGTGGGGGGGAGATTCTAATTATAATTAGAGAGAGGAAGTTTTGAGGAAAAGTGAAAGAGGCTGTAATTATAATTAATTAGTTAGGGGAAGTGGAAGAACTAGTTACAAGATAATTTACTTTATTGAAAAAATGTATTCTACAATTACATTGGAATCAATAGAGAGTAAAATATTTACTAATGTTTGTTTTAAAAAAGGATGAAAATGTTGAGCAATTTATTAAACAAAAGGTGAAAAAATCTTAAATGTTGAAATAAAACAGTTATTAAAAAAAGACCTTTGTTGACAGCATGGCTAAAACATATGCGGGTGGGCCCAACATATTTCAAGTGTCTCCTTAACTACTTAGATATATCAACGTTTCATAAATGTGGTGAATCCATTTAATATTAATATAGCTAATTTATTTTTGGGGCCCTACTATATTTGGGGGCCCTAGGCGACCGCCTCGTTCGCCTAGAGGTTGAGCCGCCCCTGCCCGTTTGTGATCCCATTCCCCTGTCGGGCGGTCTCTAACCCCTCAGTAGGTACGAACTCCCCCAGAAGGAGATGAAGAAGCTCTTCCCATTGATCAATGAGATCCTCCTGAAGCAAGTAGGGCAGCTTAATGTCCCACCTGTGCCAGTGTGACAACACTGGTCCAGTAAGGGCCGACCACAAATAAGATTTAGGAATAATAACCGAAATAGAACATTTGATCACCATTTTTCTACTAGAATCTAGTGTCCCGTCCACTCTTAAGGTCCATCACAACTCCTAAGAAGAAAATATCCTTAACGGACCATAGTCCTTTTCAAAAAGGAGAAGAAGAAGCTCATTAATGCACTTGTCCGTCCACCATCCCGATCTGGATGATAGCTGTGTGACAAAAGTGACGCCTATTTACGAACCAGCTTGTCGAGTAACTTCCACGACCATTTCAGAAGCAGGGCGTTGAACTCCCTCGGGTTAATGATCCCTAATCTACCAAACTCCTTACGCTTGCAAACCCTTTGTCAATTTACCAAACAAAATCTCTTTCCTTCCTTGTGAGCCCCTTTTACACAAAGTCTCTTCTAATAGAATCAATCTCCCTTTTCACCCATCTAAGATAAGAGAAGAAAGATAAGAAATATGAATTATGTGGGGATATCAGAGAGGATCGCATTAATTATTGTGATCCTCCATCCGAGGGAGAGCAATTTTCCTTTCAGTTTGTTACCTTAGTAATGAGCGGTCTCAACGAAACCTTTTTAAGGCTACCTGAAGCACAATGCTAAGTAGGAAATGAGAAGTAGTTGAACCGGGTAGTTTAAAACCAGGAAAAAGAAAGAAGCTGTTGAGTAAAATTTCTTTCCAAGAGTATCAACGAGCTATGGATTATGTGAATTAAACTCAAATTATGTGATTATGTGAATTAAACTCAAATTAGGAGCAACAGTGTGATGAGCATGACGACTGCTTGGATTAAACTATAATGAATTATCAGTGAAAAGCCTGAAATTTCCTTTCTCCTAAATTTAAGTAAAAGGGAGCAGTCATGCCAAAAAAGAGAGAGAAGAAGATTAGGATTCCTTTATATGAGTATTACTATTCGAGGTATATCACCACATTAATTGGTACAAAACTCTAGTCACCAATCATCTGAAATAATCTACCTCATCCTATCTTTTGTCCTTTCCCTACATTTATTTTTCCTACATAAAATAAAGCCAAAACTAGCTAGATCAATTTCCCACTGGCTTGTCGATTTAACTACACAATGGGTCCTCCCTTCACGAACTCAGTGAAGGCCAAAGCAACCAGCCCCAACATAGCAAATCTCCCATTCCACATCTCTGCATCGGCCGTCATCAATCCGTCGGACTTTGACTGCACGCTGACTCCCTTGAACAGAGGGATGAGCGACGCCACGGACAAAACCGCGGCCGTCACGATGAACCACGGCAGACCACCGTTCTCCAGCTGTGCTGCCAAGTCATCGCCTCTCGCCAACTCAACTCCCATCGCCGCCACAAACCCGATCATTGCTAGCCGGCCGTTGATCCTCTCCGGTGCGGGCCGCTAAATGCCAGCACGTCAGAGAACTTGGTGCTCACCTGTTGATTAATTTGTTGTGTTAGTAATATATTATTAGCAAGGATCGGCAAGAAGTTCGGCAGTGTGGTGCAGTTACTATTGAATTGTTCGACTTTACCTTTGCTTTGCTGGTTCCTCATTTGGTGCTTGATTCTCCTGTATAATTAATATACACAAATTAAAAGAATATTAGACGAGGATTATTAGTCAAAATTAATCTTTCAATTAAGAAGCATCACATGAACAAGATCTATCTGCATAGTATTAATATTATGAGTTACCTCTGCTTGGCAACGGACGCGCACGGCACGCTTGCAGGGAAACGAGCGAAGCGAAGAGAGGCCAACCGAAGGGTAGCTCTTGAAATTACCAGCACGGGACATGGCCATGGGACTGGCCAAGTAAGATTGCAATGTAACTGCTGCTACTGCTGCTGCCATTATGAGATCACTGGATTCTTCTTGATCACCACTAAATGAGCTTACAGTCTCTGTAGTCTTGAGCTGAGCTTGTTGCGTCTTTCTTTCTCAATTTGTGTACTCCAAGGTATTAGGGCACCCAAATTTATAGAGATCGTTGGTGGATGGCATGAGGCCGCGTCATCTACAAGGTCTGGGCCGAGAGCTCCGAGTCACGTGGATGGCCTCGTCGCCGCTAGGCCTCGAGTCACGACGTGGACCACGGCGAGGCCGAGAGTTTTTGAGTCAGGGAGTGGCGAACTTTCTGGAAGCGGAGTTGTCGTTTTGTGTGTTTTTCAACCTGTTAGTGTTTTGATGCCTGCGGCTGCGGACAGGGCTCAGGCCACGTGCCTCGGGCGCTTTCCGGTGGGTGAGTAGAATCGTGATTTGTTTTTGCATCTACTTCACACGAATTGCTCCAGCGCTGCACAATGCATTGAGGGGCTTGTGTGGGTTTTTGGCTGAATGAGACTAGAGCTGGGAACATAACGTCTTGGCCCGAATCACCCAAGCTGTACTTGCGAAACCATTTTGGTTAACGAATGCATCGTTTAAATCCTTATGATGTTAAATCAGCAGAGACTTCATAAATAGAGATGAAATTCTGTAGCTACCTAAATCTATAAATCGTGCCTTTACACTGTACATCGCTCTTCCTGTTAGAAGTTTCGGGTGCATTTGGTATACAGGAATTCACTTGATTGAAGATCTAGTCTCATACAAAGTCTGACATTTGACACTCGTAATATTTGCGAGCATCAAATCTCTTATGCATAAGAATATATATAATTCCCATAGTGACGGCTGGGTATTATGTTTTTTCACCTAATAGTAATTCAAAAAAAAAATATTCTTCAAAATAATCTTATTTATTCTTCTTATCTGTTGTCACCATGTTGATCATTGTTTCCGCCACCATCTTGCTAGGCTGTCATGACTATCACCACAATCACCAACCACTGTTACTGTCGCCTCTTGTTAACGCCACTACTGATAGTTATCGTCACCGCCATCACCTCTGCCGCCAGCTGTTGCTTTCGCCTCTGGCCGTCGAGCGTCACCACTACTGAAGGCGAACCACAACTGACTACTGTCACTACTATCGATTGCCAACTACCACAACCGTAGCCATTGTCAACTTCCACCGTTGCCATCATTGTCGACTACTGCTGAGTGTCAACTGCCATCATCAACATCGTTAACTAATCATCGCCTCCACCATCACTGCGGCCTTCATTGACCACTGTCACCACTGCCCACTACCGCCATGGTTGACACCATCATCGTTGCCCATGCCTCCATTGACATTGTCACTACCATTGCTACAAATGATGTTATTGTTGTTGCCTCTTGCACCGCTTCTTTATGGCCTCTATCATAATATTGCAAGATTAGTTTGAGAAAAATATAATTATGAATGTTATATTTTCAGAAATTTTTTTAATGTATCATATACAATATAATTTATTGGCTGAAATATTAAAATTATTTCAAACTTGATAATGCCTAAGAATAAAATCCAGGGTGAGGAGAATATTGCAATCAACATGCCAGCTCAACTCGCCCTTAGAATTTAGTGGATGACAACTATAATAAAAAGAGTTGATTTACTAGAAGGTAAGAAAATGGGTGAAAATGTCGATTTACACAATTTTTCTGTTTCTGGGCTTATTGGGTTAATGTTCTGGACCATTACAAGCATAACTACAACAAAAGATCTACAGGTTGATTCCTCGGGCTCTGGGTATTGTAGCTGGCCCAGTCCATGGCTCAACGGAGGAAAAGTCATCAATCATAAATAAGATATACCATATAAATAACATTAAATTAATATATCCATAAATATATCTAAAAATGTTTTATTAAATTAAATATAATTCAGAATACTAACCCATATGCCAAGGGAGGGGAAAAAGGAAAACACAGACTATATTTATTATCTTCATAGGATTAATTTGCTACATTATTGGTGTCGTGATATACATTATATAGAAACTTAAAATGCGATATTAAAATTTTATGCAAGTATCACTATAGTATAATGAGTTCAAATCTCACTATAGTATAACGGCTTATATTCTAAAAGAAAAAAAAAGCTATTAAACTTTAGGATTCAATGCTCCATACGCATCAGCCACACAATCTCGGTCGATACAAACATATCTCCTTCTTATGTTCTGTAACAAAGTTGGAGCTGTAACTCTGTAATTCTGAACTTTCAATTTTTATTTTGCACAGCTTACAAAATTTTGTACCAGTTGTTTTTGCAATCAATGTATGATCACGGCCATATCTCCAACCCACCGGCGTCCTAATTAGTATTATTCTTAAAATACTACTAACATATTTTTTTTCTTTTCCAAAAATTTAATAATCAAAATTAATAAATAGTAACAATACTGAAGAAAGCAAGTCCAGCGGCCGAGGGCAGCAAATCTGGGCCAACACAACGTCATTCCAAGCCCAGCCCACAAAGTCTCCTCAAATATCCGCATATTCTCTTTATTGCCCTGTCCCGTCAGCTTCTTCTCCACCCAAAAAAGGAAAACGGAAAACAAAACAGGAAAAAAAATGGTGGAAACCCTAGACCCCAGAACCGTAACCCCAACCTCACTGATGAGAAATCCAATCTATACAAACCCTAGCCTATACAATGATTCCGAAAGCCGGCGTCGCGTCCCCAACAGACGCGGCTGAGATCTCCCCAAAACGAAGATAAAGCTCGTGCGCATCTCCTTCATCGACGCCGACGCCACCGACTCCTCATCCGACGAAGACGACGGAGGACGCGATAGCGGCCGGCGATTGAAGCGCCACGTGGAAGAGATCGCCGTCGATACGGCCGCCACAGCGAATAATCAGCCCAAAACGGGAACGGCGAACAGGTACCGCGGGGTGCGGCAGAGGAAGTGGGGTACGTGGGCGGCGGAGATTCGAGATCCGATCAAACGGAAGCGGATATGGCTCGGGACTTTCCGCACCGCCGAGGAGGCGGCCGTCGTGTACGACACCACCGCCGTCAGACTGAGGGGAGCGGCAGCGGCCACTAATTTTCCGATTGAGGAAATTAGGCGGCTGACGGCAGCGGGCGGCGGCGGGGAGTTTCCGAAAAAGGAAGTATTTGGTTCCCGTGGTTTGGTGGAGGAGGAAGAAAAGGCTGCTGTAACTGTGAAGGAGGAAAGGATTGACTAAAGATCGCTGTTTGATTGTTTTGTCTTGTAGTGAAGAAAGAACAGCGACTGTATGACTTTTTTTACCCTCTCGGTTTTGTTTTGTTTATTAAGTAACTCTATAGACTACTTAATCATGGCTGCTTCTTGTCAGTATGAAAAGATATATATCTTTTTCTTTTTTTTGTTATCTGTTTTACACATATTGAAAGATGATGAATTTTTTTTTTTTGTATGATTTTGGGTTCTTTTAATTATTTGCAGCTTGTATCTTTTTATATAATATAGTGTTAGGCCTAATTGACCATGTTGCAACTCGCAAAGGAGAAAAATAACAACTTATTTTTACGCCACTGGCTGACCTTGGGCAGTGCAACTTTTGTATAAAATAGAGCCATTTCTTAATCTCAAAAAAAGTTAAGGCTTTTTTGCAAATTGATAGAAAATTAAAAATTCTTTTTAAATTACTAAAAGCGGTGTAAATACCTAAATGTACCGGTATTCAAAAAAGTACCGGAAACATTTCTCATTAAATAACATTTATATTAATATAAAAAAAATAGTATTGTGAGGATTAAATATAAAATTATTTTGCCTGCTCACTTTTATCACTTATGCACATGTGCCCAAGAGATAAACAAATAGCCCTCAAATCAGATAAATAATGTGGCGAAATACACGAGATTCACAAGAGGATTAAGAACATCATGTTTGTATAGTTCACATATTAGAAATAAACTAGCTTTTGCACATGCTAAGTACGTGCATGGCAAAATTAGAACATTCAAGTAGACAAACAAAGTTTCAAATCCATAATTTGTTTTCTTATTGGATATTAGTATGAATTGTAGTGAACACAACTCGAACAATGTTCAAAAGCAATTAATCTCCTAACAATGTTTTTTCTTTCTTTAGACAGAAAAGGTGAACCCAAAAGGTTCTCCGTACTTCATTAAAAAGTTTTTAATGAAAATCTCTTAAACTCAAGTGTTATAAAATATTTTCAGTGGCTCCGGATCTCAGTCACGAACCCAATGCTTCAGATCAAACTCGAATCGGACTCCAAGCGGACCTGAAATGGGCCAGGAATGTTGATGTGCTGCTCTAGTGAACAGTGTGGCTCAGGGAAGCCGACGACATCAGCTATAAGTCGTTGATGTCAGCAATAGCATGGATGATGTCAGATGATGCCAGCGGTGGCGCGAACGGTTCGGTCAGCTTGGTGGTCGACTCGCCTGAGCCAGATCTAAGTCGACAGCTCGGGTGAGCCGATGTTGTCAACAGAGAAGTCGTTGACGTCAGCGTTTGAGTCGGTTCAGTCGGCTCGTAGCGGTTGGTCGGCCAGCGAGCGGTCGGGGGCGAGTTCAATTGGATCTGACCCAATCTGATCTAATCAAATAAATTTGATCAGATCTTACAGCATCTATCAACGGCGGCGGAAGACGAGGTTGAAGGAGGCGGTGAACGATGACGACAACGAGGGCAGAGGTCAGCGTTGCTACGACGAAAATGAAGAAAATCTGAAACCAGAGACGATGATGATAAAGAGGTGGTGGATGATCTTGAGTTTTGGGTTCTTTGATTTGGTGGGGAGATGATGGAGGTGACGGTGGCAGAGGAAAAGGGTGGCGGAGATGGAGATGCTGGCGGATATGTGTTGTGATATCATGATGGCGGTGGATGGTTGCGATGAGATGATGATTTGGTGGTCAAGATGATGGCGGAGTGAGTGGAGATGGTGATGTTGCTGTCAATGGTGATGATGTTGTCGTCGATAGTGATGCCGCGGTGGAGGAGATAGGGGGGATGAAGATGTTGAGGTTGATGAGGTGTTGGGGTAGATGATGGAGGTGGTGGATCTTTAGATTAGGTGGCAGCGGCAACGTGAAGCTGGCGGCGGCGACCGTGCAGGTGGGTGCAAGTCTGGAGGAAGGAGGAGATGATTAAGACGAAGATGAACGCAACCAGTGACTTAGGATTTTCGATTGAGGAAGGAGAAGAGAATTGAACAGTGTAATTTTGGATTTTTATTTTTATTTTCTTTGTAACGTGAGAGGAGGAAGAAGATCACTGGGACAAACAGTGGATTTTGAAAATTTTGAGTGATTTCGAATTGATTTTTGTGAAAATTTGCTACATTATTTTTTTAATCCGATTTTGGATTTGTTTTATATCTGTGTTTCAGATCTAGAATTAGGGTTTTAGAAGAGAGGAAGAAATTTTTTTAAAGAAGATTGGAACCAAGAGCTCTGATATCAACTGATATAATATGAGAGGATCGCAATCACCTTTAAGCTAAAGAATTGGGAATTTGGATTTGAAAGAAGAAATAAAAAAAGGAACTAGGATTTTAACGAAGGGGATACAAAAAGAAATATAGGTTTGAGTTTCACACCCCTTACACCACAGGCTTCACGTCTAATCTCAAGAACTCAAAGCTCAGAAAATTTTAACTGAAAATTTTAATTCAATCATTGTCTACTTAATAAAAGATTTTGAGACTTATTGATATGCTTTACAAAAAGACAGTACTTGAATATAACCGATGTGATACTAAAATATAATAAATGCAACAACTAGACTCTAAATAAACTAAGGCGACAGAAAATGACTAGTACTTGTGTGATGTCCCCATCATCGTCACCCACTGTTCCATATAAACGCCCCTTTCCATTACTGTTCGGGTCAACTCTTGTATTCAAGCAGTTACTAGGTTTGTACAGGTTTGATTCTTCGTTCTCTTTCTTTTCCTTTTCTTTTTTGATTTGGGTTTGGGGGCAGATTGGGTTTTAGTCCATTGTGATACGTGAATGTTCATCAAAATGGGGTAATCCTGAAGGCCTAGAGCCCTATACTCAGTCCTTATCTTTTGCCCTTTGAGATAAGCAAACAAGACCTGAGTAGTGATAGTTTATCCCATTTCATTAAATTTCTGAAATGAAAGAGATATAAAAAGACAAGTTTCAACATATAAATGTTAGATGCTCAAAGAGATTAACAAACTACTATGTGCATCTCAAATTTTAGGACGCAAATTCAATGATGACCCAACCTGAATTATGATACTGAGAAAAAATTTAACGCGAAAACTTTCCATACATGTAAACATAATAGGGTTTTGTTATGCGGAGTGAGATAGCCGCCATTTGTCTAAGATTGGTCGTATCTTTATTTGAGTCTGAGATTTTCCACCATTGTTCTACTTTCACAATTGGACTAGTGAAGCTTTGCTCATTTGCTTGTAGACACAGACAAAACTTGGAAAAAAAAAAGACATATCAAAAACCAAAGTTAAAAAAGAGCAATTGGATATTAGTTACGAAAGCCCAACAGAGAAAACTCTTTGGTGCTCCATGAGCATCATATCCTGCAACTCCGAAGTTTGTCCCAAATTAGACTTTGTCCCTTGTTAATTGCTTTAAGGCCTAACAAGTACATGTAAGGTTTAATGCCAAATAACCAATCATTTCATATTGAGTTTTTAACATATCAACCTTCAAAACTTTCATATTTCCAACACCTAAAATCTTACTATTTATAAATAGACACCATAAATTGAAGGGGGAAAATCCGACTCAGGTAAGATTGTCCATTTACGAGTTTATCAATTAGCACATTATTTAATTATTTAATGCCTTTTAACCCAGATTAGCAAAATATTAAGATTTAGATATTTTCGAGGGATATATATATATATATATATATATATATATATATATATATATATATATATATATATATATATATATATATATATAAGAAAAACAATAAATAGCCTTTCATATTTTTTTTAGAGAAAGGGAAAGAGTAAGAACGGGACCTTGCCAATAGGACTTTGTTGCCATGAGAACCCCGCATCCAAATCCCAATTCTCAAACCTATATACATAGAGAGAAAACGAAAGGGATTAGTAAGTAACAAGGTACAAAAAAAAAAACTGTAATCAGACGAGAAGAAAGGAAGAGAAGATGATTTTACCTCTAAACTCTGGAGCCAAGCTTCACTCGGGATCTTGGTTTTGGTCTCTATTTCTTCAAGCTGAGGATATGCTGCAAAAAATGATCACATCTTGGTTTTGGTCTCTATTTCTTCAAGCTGAGGATATGCTGCAAAAAATGATCACATTTGGGTGGTGGTTTTGAATAGCAGTACTTCACCAACTCTTCTTTTATTGATCACTTCTTTTCCTCCTTTTTTAATAAGCTGAAGTTCGTCATTGGAGGCCAACACTTCACCAACCTGGAAATGTGAAGGGTGAGAAATCTGCTCTCCTTAGAAGCTGTGAGCTTGCCCTACCAAAGAAGAGGCTTGCTTTTTTGTGTATGAAAATGAAAATGCAAAACTGTACCGGAATTACTATGTTCACTCATGAAGCCAAGGATCCATAGTCTGCACGGTTATTGACCTTCAAGCAGCAGTTCCTATTTTTCAGGACAAAAGTTCGAAAGAAATGGTGCATAATGAACCTTGAATGTTGGCTAACATCAAATCCAAGTAGACGTCACAAATCCAGCGATTAACAAAAAAGAAAGACAATGAAAGTTCCAGATAGAAAATTATATAGTTAGATCTCAATTAACATTATACAATTATACATATTCCTGCAGAAAGACTTGCATATATTCACTATAAACTTTATCACTCCAGATTTCTACAGGATCAAATAAACAGCCCCACATATGGTGAAGTTTTGGAAAGCTAAGACAGACGTGATGGTTTTTTGATGCTCTTAAATAATAGCCTTTAGAGTGATTCGTACTAATTGCAATACATGATTATTGATACACACAAAAACATATGTGATCAAACATTCAAGACATCAAGGTATAGATCAAAAAAATAATATTATCTCATTTCACACGGCCAATGAATTGACTGACAAGCACTTTATAACTAAGTTGTATATCTGCAAATAAATTTTGGTGCAGCAAACATCCAATCAGAGCAGGATCATAGAGGACCTTATTTTCTGTTTTACCGCGCAAACCCCATAATCATGCAACTCAAAACTCTTTGAAGGGAGGAGAAAATGATGAGATGCCGTCAACGGGTACGATAGAAGACCAGAAAATACTATGCCAGTGTGTTGCTACCAGGTGCAGGTGTATTTGCATACTTCCAAGAGTAAGATTCGGCAAAACTAATGGTTCTTGAACCAGCCACGTCTTGAGCAGACACTACATCCGAAATTTCTTTCAAGTCCTCATTTGTCAGCCTCAACTTCAAAGCGCCAATGTTGTCGTTCAAGTTCTTGATCTTGGTTGTCCCTGAAAAATATATGAACCATGATTATGGACCAAAAAGAAAAGGAAAGAATGTTTATGAGGTCGATAGGTTTCGTCAAATTCTTGGCTTAATAAACTTTTCATATCTAAAAGAGGGGGAAAAGATGATTTGTTTCCTCTAATATAGACAAGCAACATAACATCATGGCATGCTAATGTTGATGAAACAAATAGTAAAATGTACAAATTTTCTGACCTGGTATAGGAACCACAGCATCTCCTTGATGAAGAACCCAAGCTAGAGCTAGTTGAGCAGGAGTGCAATTATGTGTTTTTAGCCAACTGCTCAGCTTTTCGATATAGATTCTTATTCTTTCTAAGTTTTCTCCAGTAAACCTTGGATGAAAACCTAGCAAGAAAAGACAAGCCAGTGAACTTAACAAAAGAACAAAAAATCGAACATAATTTAAACGAGAAGGATTCATTTTGTGTCAGATATAATCAAATAAGTACTCCAATTCTCTAAACAAAAAAAAATATATGATAAATATATACCAAGTAAGAATTTGCAGGCACACTATCTAAAGTTGTTCTCCCTGCGAAAAAACCACGGCCAAGAGGGCTGTATGGGACTACTCCAATGCCGAGTTCTCTGTCAAAAGGAAAAAAAGAAGTTTTTAACTGAAACGGTCCCCCTTACATGTAAATCAAGGAAGCAAGACAATCACATGAAACTTTGCAATCCTCTAATGCTAGGATACTTTTCAAGGAAGGTTGTAAAATGTTGAAACATGTACCTAATTCACTTGATTTCAACAATTTCATTTGATATAACTAATTGAGAAAAGGAAAAAAAGATGTCATAAAATGAGAATTTTCTGTGGGACATGATCCCGAGTTCATAATCCAGAATCTCCGTATAGATGCTCCTTTCAAGAATTTTTACAACTTCATCTATGAAGAACTAAATGAAACCTGTTAGGTGTTTGTTCTTTGTTATTACAAAAACTTTCCAGACCCTTGTCAGCGACCAACTGCATGAAAGAATTTCAGCAAATTTGTTTTGTGTTAACTTATCATAAATTGAAATATTCACCAACTTGCAGAGTGGGAATATTATTTTCAATATCGCGAGCCCAAAGTGATGATTATATTTTTCACCTCAGTGGTGAGATGCATGGCATGCGCTTGCACAATTGTATTTGGCGGCCTCTGATGTTTTCCAATGAAGATCGTGTAAAGGAAGTTACAAAAAAACATGTATGAAACTGTTTAACTTGATTTGATTACCTAGTCCCAGAAAATATGGTTCATAACCATTTTCATCTCTTAAAGTCTCGTAAGTCATCACACACTTTTCCATAAAGACGCTCTTCTCGATAGCTGTAAGGGTCTTGTATTCACACAGTTACTAGGCTTGAATCAGGTCTTTTTTGTTTTCTTTTTCCTTCTCTATTTTTGTTAGGGAAGAAAAGTGTAGACTGGGTTTTAGCCCATTGTGATAAATGAGTGTTTCATAAATTTGGACTGATTATAGGGCTGTAGATTGCTCTATATTTTGGCTCTTGTAATCCTAGGGCTTACATGAGAAGAGACTTTTGCATTAGTTGTGCAGTCAAGTAACATAATGTATAAATTTCTTGGCATATGAGAAATAGATACTCTCAAGTTCTTACGTGAGCTTGCTTGATCTGTGTCTGATTGTGTTGTGGATAGAAAGCTATAATAAAGATCTTTTATAATCAACATCACCAGTTAATCTTCACGATAGCTTGCAAAATCCAAAATAGCAATTGTTGGATTGTGTCTTTGTATTTTATGGATTTTCACAGTTGTTGAGTTTGTGTTGTATTCGGTTTGAGTTTTGATCATTTGTGGATACACGGGTGTTTTGTCAATGTAGGCTAATTCTAAGATTGTTGGATTACGGTATAAACTATTTTGTTCTAGAACATGTATGAATAGAAGCTTGTTGCTAGTTGTTTGATCAACTAAGAGATGTTAACATTTTGGTTATGAGAATTTGATTTCCTCATGTTCTTGCATGAGTTTTCTTGATCTTCTTCTGATTATATGTGAACTTAATCCCAAAATTTCATTAGAACTTTTCATCAACAGTGAATTCAACAAAAATCATAAAGTTAGAGTGCTTATGATTTGTTATCATACAACTTTTCATGGCCTTGCAGGAATCAAATGCATGAATCATTTTATCAAATCCACGCAGCAATAACCATCATAAATCAAAAACATCAACTAAAAACCTGCAGAGAGGAACAATCTCTTCCTCGATGTCGCGGCTCCAAAGTGACCACTCCATCTGCACCGCACTGATGGGATGCACGGCGTGCGCTCGCCTAATCGTATCCGGGCTGGCTTCCGAAAGCCCAATGTACTTCACTTTCCCCTCTTCCACCAACTTCTTAAGCTCCCCAATCTGTCACAACAGCAATCACACTAAAAAATTCATTCAAAATTAATCCATGTACAACAACGAATAAACCCTAGCGCTCACAGTTTCTTCAATGGGAGTGGTCTGATCAATTCTGTGCTGATAATAGAGATCAATATAATCAACTCCGAGTCGCTCAAGGCTCGCCTCGCAGCAAGCCCTCACATATTTCGGCTTGCCATTCACAACCATGCTACCAGAATTGGGGACTATCCCAAATTTGGTAGCCAACTGGATTTTTCTCTTGGTAATTCTTTCAAGGCCTACAAATATACATCCCCAATTACACACAGAGATGTATAAACATATGCATATTTGCTCAAAAAGAATATATATGTGCATATACCTTGCCAATTAGGATCTCATTGGTATGGGGTCCATAGACATCGGAGGTGTCGAAGAAAGTGATCCCATTGTTGAATGCATGTTTGATGATCGAGACTCCGACCTCGTCGTCGACCGGAGAGTTGTAGGCCCCTGAGAGACTCATACACCCAAATCCCAACTTGGACACCTAAAGAAGAAGCAAAAGAGGGATGAGTGCAACAATTATCAAAAAAAATAGAAGCAAAATGAGTACCTCTAGGCCCTGGGACCCCAATTTCACCGTGGGAATCTGGGGAGTGCTGTTCTTCTCCATCTCCATGGCTCAGTTCTGCTCTGCTCACTGAAAACAAACGTTGGACGATGAGAGTTAGCCTCCTTTATAATTTTGTGAGGAGCAAGAAGGATCAAATTGCCCATTTTATGCCGCCCAAATGAGGCCAGGGTCCCTGCAGAGGTCAGCACATGCATCATCAAGAGCCGAGTTAAAGCTAATTCCAACTTTTGCAGAGGTCAGCGCATGCATCATCAAGAGTCGAGTTAAAGCTAGTTCCAACTTTTCGAACGAGTTGGGAGCACCAACGCCAACTCTTCTTAAAATGGGGGGTTATGTCTAGGAATTGAGGGTTATATTATATGAATATTTTAGTTTACGCTGAAAATTTTGAGAAATATAACAATGAAAAAGTGAATTTTATAGAGAAATAATAGAAAGGAAAACTCTTATTGATTTTTAAAATGTACGTTAAAATGAATCTAAAAGAGCTTATTTATAAAAAAAATATTTTAGGTTACTATGCAGTCAATAGTAACCACGAATGGTTTGTGGTTGGAAGATGGTGGATAGTCATCTTTATAACACTCCTTCTTGGATATCCATCATTCATGATGTCTTATTAAAAATCTATTAGGAAAACCCAGCGGGAAAAAATCATAGCGAAAGTGAAAAGAGTACAACATTCTTCTATATGTGTTCTAGCTGTCTCTTAAAAATCTTATCAGGAAAACCCTGTGGGATAAGACCAAAGTAAGAAAAAAAAAAGTACAGCCATATAAGCTCTCCCATTAAGTTGGCATTAATAGTTCTTTTTCATAAATCTCGCAGATGACGCATTCTGATATCACGAATATGCTTTCTGAAAGTTATAGTGAGAGATGTCATTGTAAAGAGATTGACAACATTATCACTTGATCGGATATATTGAATATTAATTTCCTTATTCTTTTCAAACCCTTGGCTGAATGAAAAGAACTTTGGAGGTATAAGTTTAGTTCGGTCTCTTTTGATGTATCCTTCCATCATTTGGGCGACGCATGCACTGTTGGATCTCTATCGATCAGTAAACCATAAGTTGTTTGGACATGTTGAGTTACAGATCGCAGTCATACATATTCTCAACTTGTTTCATGAAGTGTTATGACTTCAGCATGATTAGAAGAAGTAGTAACAAATGTATGTTTTTGTGAACGCCAAGAGATAGTCGTACGTTCATATATGAACGCACATCTTGTTTGAGACCTCACTTTATGTGAATCTGATAAGTAATCTATATCTGCATAGCCAATCATTCCTTATTTTGATCCTTTGGTATAAAACAAACTCAAATCAGTTGTTCCTCGAAGATTATGAAGTACATGCTTAATTTCATTCCAATGTCTCCGTGTAAAAGATGAGTTAAATCTTACTAATAGATTAGTAGCAAATATTATATCTGCTCGAGTACAATTAGTAAGATACATAAGAGCTCCAATTGTACTTAGGTATGGTACTTCAGACTAAAAACATCTTCATTATCTTCGCGAGGGCGAAATGGATCATCTTTCACATTCAACGATCTAACAACCATTGGAGTACTTAAAGGATTTACTTTATCCATACTAAAGCATTTCAAGAGCTTATCAGTATTGTTTGATTGATGCAAAAGTATTCTACTTTGAAAATGCTTAATCTATAAACTAATATAATATTTGATTTCTCCAAGGTCTTTCAATTCAAATTTATTTTTTAAGTACATTAATGCTTCTAGAATTTTTTTTATGAGTCCCAATGATATTTAAATTATCAGCATAGACAGCAATGATAATAAATTCCGATGTTGTTTTCTTAATAAAACACAGGTATATAGGATTATTTGCATATCTTACTTTTAACAAATACTTACTTAAGAGATTATATCACATGCGTTATGATTGCTTTAACTCATATAACAATCTTTGTAATTTGATCGAATAAAATTTTTTGAGTTTTGAACTTGATGCTTCAAGTATCTTAAATACTTCAGGGATTTTCATATAAATATCGTTATCAAGTGATCCGTATAAATAAGCTGTAACAACATCAATAATACGCATTTCTAAATTTTTAGAAATTGTTAGACTGATTATAAATCTAAACATAATTGTATCTATTACTGGAGATTACGTTTCTTCACAATCAATTTCAGGTCTTTGTGAAAAATCTTGCGCAACAAATCGAGCTTGTATCATATAACCTTATTTTTTTCATTGCGTTTTCTTACAAAAACTCATTTGTATCATATTGGTCTCGCGGCTTCAGGCGTGAGGACAATAGATTCAAATATTTTTTTCTTATAGAGCGAATTCAATTCAGCCTGTATAACGTTATTTTATTTAATCTAATCATGTCTATTTTGACATTCAGTGACATATCTTTTATTAGAATTCTCGCTTCTGTTAATAATATCACATGATACGGAATAAGAAAATATAAATAGAAAAATATTTTATCAATACTTTTCATCTTATTTCGATTACATAATCCTCCTGTATTCAAATAATTAATAGAGATCTCATAATTTTTTATACCTTCAGGATTTTTTATCTCTTGATTTATCTTATTTTGTGTTTTTCTGTAACATATTCCTCCATATTAGGGTCATCATGCTTATCTGCTCATTTTCTTTTTGATTGGTTTATCACGCTTCAGGCGTGTCTTAAACTCATTAGTGACTTCATTTTTAGATTATCCTTTTGGGATTTCAATCTGAGCAGGAGCATTTGTAGTAGGTATGTTGATTTAGCCACTCTTTTTGTATCAGTGAATGCATCTGGTAATTGATTTGCTATATCTTGTAAATCATAATTTATTGCACTTCTAACTCACATTGTTTTATATGAGGATTAAGATGCAAAAGATGGTTCACTTCATATAATCTTTTTTCAACTGTTTCTTTTCTCTCCTAATGCTAAAAAAATTGCCTCATTGAAATGGTAGTCTGCAAACTAAGTCATAAAAACATCACCGATTTAAGGCTCAAGATATCTTATGAGAGAAGGAGATTCATACCCGACATGTATTTTCAGTCTTCTTTGAGGACCTATCTTTGTGCGTTGTGATGGCGTAATTGGTACATATACGCACAACCAAAATTCTTAGATGGGAAATATTTGATTCTTGACCAAATGTTAATTCTGATGGGGAGTATTCATGATATGCCCTTAGTCTGATGTGAATTAATGTCCCAGCATGTAAAACTACATGACCCCATACACAGATAGGAAGTTTTGTTCTCGTTATTAATGTACTAGCAATAAGCTGCAGACGCTAATCAGTGATTCAGTCAAATTATTTTCTGTATGTACATGTATGTACATGTGCTCAACAGTAATCCGAATTGACATACAATAATGATTAAAGGCTTGAGATGTAAACTCATCAGCATTATCAAGTCTAACTTTGTTGATTGTACAATAAAGAAATTGTACTCGTAATCTAATTATCTGAGTAAGAAATCTCGCAAATGCCACAATACGAGTAGATAATAGACAAACATATGAATCCACTATCCATAGAGTATCGAAATGGTCCATATAGTGGGTGAATAGGCCCACAAATATCACCTTGAATACGTTCAAGAAATGTAAGTGATTCAGTTTTTATTTTAGTTGGTGATAGTCTCGTGATCAATTTTCTAAAAGAACAAGCCTCATATGAAATTTTACTAATTTGAAGGATCTTCTGGCTCTTCAAGTTACGTCCATGAGAATTTTCAATAATATTTCGCATCATTATTGAATCAGGATGACCTAAACGGTCATGCCACAGATAGTCTGGAGATCTTCTTTAACTATCATATATGACTCAATCATATTTACATATATGTAATGTAATCCTGAAGAAAACTTTGGTAGTTTTTCTAATATGTACTTCTTTCCTTATGTATAAGTAGTAAGATACATATTTCATATTTCTTTCAGTTACAGACTGAGTATCATATCCCTGAAAATATATGTCATTAAAACTCAACAAATTTCTTTTTGATTTTAGTGAAAACAAAGTATCTTTTATGAAAAATTTTGTTCTATTTGGAAATATAAAGCTGGCTTTACCAGTTTCTTTAATCAAATCTACACTAATATCATATTGATAATTGTCTTTGTTGGTTTTAAATCAAAGAACTATGTAATACCCCGTTCTCAGAATACATACTCAGATACGTATTCTGGTTTTCTGATTACTTTTTTTATTTTTTCTCATATTTATTTTTGCTTTATGATTATTTATATCATCATTTGGCATTTAGATCCGAATTCCTAATTTCAGAATCAACCCGAGTCTGAACCGAGGACCCGATCACAGTATGTTGATCAACTTAATCTTTCTGATAATCAAATTTGACCATTTCAGTTTCAAATATCATTTTCTAATATTTTAAATTTTTCATGTTTTTTTAAAAATTTTCGAATTAAATTGCAAATCTTCAAAACCAGTGTCGACCAATGCCGCTGATCGATTCTCGGATTTTTAATTCACAACCGGAGTTGAATTTCTAGAAATTGCTCTAACATTATTTCTAAAAATCATATTTTTTTATTTAAATACATTGAGATTTTTCTAAATTTATCAAAATTTCACTGGATTTAGTGTCGACCGGTATTCTGGTAGATTCCAGAAATTTTATTTTGAAAATGGGATTGAATTTTTGAAATTCGATTTCAGCATATGTCTTAATATAATATATATTATTTTTGTGAATTTTGAAGATCATTCCGAGTTACTTCATTTTCCGGCTTTTTCTGAAGTTTTTGATGTTTTCGGATTTCAAAATTTTATCAAGTTAATTTCTGTTATTTTTATTTTTTTGATTTTTCTAATCCACTTATAATTTCCTCCTCTTTTTCTTTTCCTTTCTTTTTGTAGTACCCTGTTCTCGAGATATGTACCGGATACATGTCCTGATTTTTTTGACCGTATTGTTTCAATTTTCTTCCAGTATTTGTTTTTAAATTGTGATTGCTTATGTTATTTGGTATTGAATTTGAATTCTCAGACCTAGAGTAGCCCTGACCAGGACCGAGAACCTGATACCGGCATACCGCTCGATTTGTCCTTTCTGGTAGTCTGATTTGACCGATTTCAGTTTTAAACACTATTTTCTAAAATTTTAGATTTTTCATGATTTTCTAGAATTTTTCAGAATTTTTCTGCAAAATCTCCAAAACCGGTATCGATCGGCATCACTGACCGATTCCCAGATTTTAGTTTTCAAATAAGTTGAATTTTTAGAAACGGGTTTCACATTACTTCTTAGAATTTCATTTTCTATCTAAATACATTTTTTGAAATTTTTCAGAATTTATCAAAATTTGACCGATTTTGATGTCAGCCGGTACCGCCCGAATATTTCAGGATTTTTAATTTAAAAATAAGATCGAATTTCTCGAATTCGATTTCACCAGGTATCTTAATAATATTTACTATTTTTAGAATTTTTTGGAATGATTCTGAAACAGTTAATTTTTATCCTATTAAATAATAATATTATTTACCGTCCTTTTCCTTTTTTGTTTTCCTTCTCCACTCCCTTACTTTATACTCTCAGAATATTCTATTAAATTAATTATTTAATAATAAAATTATTTATATTTTCTTTTCTTTTTTTTTTTTCTTTCTTTTTCTCTTTTCTTTTCTTCCCCTTACTCCACCTCCATACCCTGCGCTCCCCTTTTTTGTAGCAGCCGCCTGCAGCCGCCTGCAGGGGCATGATGGGCTACAACAGGAGCCCATCGCCCCTCATTCCCTCTTCATTACTCTCCCTTTCCCTTTCTTTCTATTTAATCTTCTTTTCCTTCTTCCCTTCTTCCCGCTTGCCTCCAATTTCTTCTCCATTTCTCCCACCATCACCCACTCCCTTCCATCACCGTCGCCTCCACCACCGTCGCTGCCGCCCCTAGCCGCCGGCCACACACCCTCACCTCCTCACTTCCTTCTCCACTTCCATCACCCCCAAACACCACTCCTCCTTTTTCAATTTCATCCAAACCCATTGTCACAACTTCATCTTCTTCCCTAAAATTCTCCACCAAATCACCTCCTCCTCCACTTTCAACCCCCCAATAATCAGCTCCTCCTCTTCCTCCAACTCCCCACCACCTCCAACAATCACCACAACCACCATCACCACCAATTACCACCACCAACAACAACAACTCCACCAATAACAACAAAATAACACCACCCCAACCTCCTCCCATCTCCTCCCCCGGGCCTAGGTCGCGCGAGCGCCCCCCCGGCGGCGGCGCCGCCAGGCCGCCGGCGGTGGTTCCCCCTCCTTTTCCTTTTCCTTTTCTTTCTTTCTTTCTTTCTTCTTCTTTCCTTCTTTCCTTTTTTTCTTTCTTTCTTTTATTTCCTTCTTTTCCCTTCTTTCCATTTTTACCCATTCCCTCATATTACTTATTACTTCTCTGTATTTACCAACATACCCCCCTCATTTATTTCTTTATTTCTTTCCTTCCCTTTTTCCACTTTCCTTTTTCTTTTTTTAACAATTCCAACAAAACTCTTTTTTCTCTCTCTCTAACTAATCCTCTCTCTCCCTCCCTTATTTTCTCATATATATATATATATATATATATATTATATATATATATATATATTATTATTATATTAATATATGGGTTAGTAGCTTGCTTGAACGTGTTTGCGGATTTTTCCCAGATTTTACTCAGTATTTCGTTCCGGTGTTAGGCGAGTATAGTCTCTCCTGATCAAGCATCTATTTTATTGTGTTACTTCATGCTTTATTACCAATGTTATATGCCTAATATTTATTACCTTACTTTTTAATACATGATGTCTCATTATGCGAGTTGGCATATGGTATACGAGTGATTTCTAAAAATAACATGTTTTATACTTGTCGACCGTTATTATGACTCATTAAACCGGTATTATACTGGGTATGCCTAGATCTGCTCCCGCTTCGCATGGCTAATTAATTGAACTAAATTATTATTGTTATAAATATGGTTGTGAAGAGTATGAAATATTTATTTATACCGTTCTCCCGTAACATATTACGTGACCGGTTGATACCTGATATTTGATGTTGTGACTCTCACCGACATATTACTTATCTGATACCTGATATCCGATACTGGCACTTGACATGTTATATTTGACACCTGATATCCGACACGGTACTTGACATGTTATACTTGACACTTGATATCTGACGCGGTACTTGACATGTTATTACTTGACACCTGGTATATGATACTTGATAATTGACATGCTATTACTCACTTGACATGCTATCATCTGGTACTAGTACATTTGACCCGATATTGTGACACCTGACTGGATACTATTATACTGGATACTTGTATTTCTTTGTATATTTATGATTATCACTTTTACGGAGACTTGGCATGATTATTATATTGTTACCAGACATTTAGTACTCCTGAACTCCTGTGCTTCTGAACTCTATATACTTAAACCCCTGAAAAAGGGAGACTCGTGCTACTATACTCCTGTTGATCCCCGTAATTGGATAACCATGAATATAGGATTACTGTGAATACCCTTTGGACGTTATCACTGGACAAATTATAATAATTAGACAACTTACACCGGGATGGGGGAAACTGATGAGTACCGATATAGTCTCCATGTTTATGATGGTCTTATAGTGTCGCACAGCCATATACTTGGATTCGACCTGGAGGCCACCAGGCGCTTCCGTGGGGTGTACTGGCACCCCTACTCTCCTGTCTGCCAGTTGTGTCATAAGCCCTTGGGCCTATTCCTGTGGGAGCGGTGACATCCTATTCCTATTCGGGCGTACAATAAGTCATGGTCCTAGCGGTACGTTCCGGCACAGTACCGGATACTCCTCGACTGTTGTCCCGGGCATGTACGGGACCCATTCTAAGTATGGTTCATCGATCTCTATCAGTTTCCAATAACTTACTCTTCGGTCTGTATGCTGAGGTATGTGGAATGGGACACATACCGATGTATACAAATCAGATGAGACTTAATAACATAATAATAATATGCTCCTGATATCTGATTAGCTATACTCTTGATCTATATTGCTCGCCACTTATACCTGTGCTATTGTGGGATTACTTGATTGCTTCCATACTGTTTATTATTATGTTATTGTGAAGGCAAAGTCAGGTTATATAAACTCAGATTACAGTGACGTGAGGTATAGGGTATATATATGAGGGTTTCCTTATTTGGATTATTCCTTCGATGTACTAATCTCATGGATCGGTAATGTGAGTTTGTATAAACTGATTTCCCTGTAGTTGCTTTACTTACTGTTTCATTTTATGTTCATATGTGCTTATATTCATGATACACATAGGTCTGATATGCACGTCACTTGGCTTTATCGTATGTACTCACGGGTTGTATCTGATAACCTTCGATTCTCATGTCCAGATCCTGCAGTCTGAGCCTTGGTGATCTTACTGTAGCTGATCAGCATAGTGCGCAGCGGATCCTTCTGTGGTGGTCAGAGCGCAACAGAAGCTTGGACGTCACCGTAGTCCTTCCTCCCAATTCCTCTCCTGTTTGGCTCCCGAGGCCCTCTTGCTACACGTGAGCACCTCTCAGCTTTTGTATATCTCTTTATGTATTGTACTTTTAAAATTTTCATATAATGTTGTATCACTCTCTGTGATAACCATGTACTTGTACTTTTCTATTAGAATGTATATTACCACTGTGCTTCCGCCTCTGATTCTTGCCTATGCTGATGCTTAGTGTATATGCCTGAGGGTATTTCTGACCTACGTTTATACGTCGCAGTGACGTCCCCGTACCCGCCGGACCGGGGCGTCACACTTTTCTTTCAAATTTTTCTTAAATTTTCTCCCCCACACAATAAATATCCCAACCACTTTTCTCTGTCCTCATTTATGATGAGTATACAGCTCGTACCCAGACGCGGACCCAATCCCACGTCTAAGCTCAACTCAACCAGACGCATGTCTGATTTATGAGATGCATAGATCCTCCTCTCTCCCTCATTTAATTCCTTTCTCAATCAATCAAAATCATCATCTGTTACATCTCACACTCCTTCCTCTCCCCTTCAACGCAACTCTACATTTTCCATCAACGTAGGCTCCATCTCTGCGTCTGGCTCAATTTTATCAGATGCGGGTCTGGTTTTGCATGAGACGCAGATCTCAAATAATGAGATGCATGTCTCATTTGTAAATAGTCCCACTCCTACACACACACACTTCTCTCTTCTCTCTCTCTCTCTCTCTCTCTCTCTCCTCTCCTCCTTTCATTTCATCTTTGTCCTTTTCTTTCTCCTTCAACGCACGACAGCCAACAGCAGCCCATACTCGCGTCCTCTCCTTGGCCGGCGACCTTGGCCGGCCACCATCTCCACCAACCACCACAACCTTTCTCCCCAACTCCTCTCCTTCTCTCCCTAGTTCAAAAACCCATCACCACCAACTTCTTCTCCTCTTTACCAAAGATAAACCCATCTCCACCACAACCTTCTCCACCATCTCCACCTCATCTACTCCACCACATCCACTACCAACCCGGCATCTTCTCCCTTGATTGAGAAGGAAAATTGAATTGAAAATAAAGAAAAAGTTAAAGTTAGAAGTTCTTAATCTCTTCTCAATTTATCCGCGTAGTAAGGGCTAGACGGGTCGATCCACAGGGAAGGATGCGATGGAAGCTTTTCAGAACGAATTTTCTAACAAATAGCTTGAAAAAAGAATATTGATTGTAAGAAAAAAGATTTAATCAAGTAAAGTAGATTATAGTCTACTAATCATCTACCACAACTAAGTGTTCGTCTAAGAGGGAAGAACATTATATTGAAGCCATAAAAATCTAACCTAGGGTTTTGATTGAGAATAAAGTAAGATGAGTAAAATATTGTGAACCCTAATTAGAGTACACTAATTATAATTAAACTTTAGTTCATCCTAGTTTCTAAGCATAGCATAAGAAAAGTCTTTTAAACCTAACAAGATGCTATCAAAGTTTCTAAATATTAACTAAGAATAATCATGAAAAAGTGTAACCCTAAATTAATTTAACTTAATTAATTATTCATCTTCAAGAATTATCAATTCAATCCTAAGGTTTCTATTAAGCATGGATTTCAATCAGTTCATCTTTTAGACAAACTTAGTTGATTGAGAGATTAGTAAACTAAAAGTTAATTTAGTTATTCATATATTTTTTATTTTAACAAGATTTATTATGAATAATAAAGTTGCATCAATAAGAATAGAAAAAAAGAAAACTAAAGAAATAAGAGAGATGAAAAGAATAATGAATCTTTATTAATGGATGTCATCGACCAATTACAACTTCTTATTCTTCTTCAAAAATCTTCTTCTCCAATTAGAAAAGCAAAATAATACAAAGAAATTCGGAATATAAAATGGCTAAATAAATAATCTATATTCAATCTCTGAGATTATGCCTCTTCTCTGTTACTCTTCAGGTGTATTATATGAGAAAATCAGAGGGATAGGAAGCGTATAAAGATAAGAGGAGTTGAATATTTCTGAATTTGAATTCTCCTCTTATCTCTAAATTTGATTTGACTTATTCAGAATTTTATGTAGAAATTCAATTCTGATCTGCAACTTATTATCATATTGATTGCTGGATATGACTTATCTAATGATAGAACTGAAAAGAGTGATCAACGCAAGAGTTGTACCTCTTTAAGATTCTTTCTGAATCATCTTGAATCATAAGATTTGAGTTTTGACAGAGAAAGTTATGATTAAAATACTAAAGAGTATCAAATCTGAATTCGAATTAAATTCAGATTTTCTCTTTTTTATCTTCATCTTGTGGCGCAAGTAACCAGATTTAAATATAAAATCACTTTATCTTTAATTAGGATGAGAATTATCTTATTCTATCTTTCTCCTCCTCTAGCTTTTAATCAAATTAATTTAAACTCAAATTTAATGAGACAGAAATGATGATTCCTTTATCTTCCCAATAATCTTTATTTTCTTAATTCTTATGAGCTTTTGGCTTTTTTTTGGCTTTCTCTTGGATCATGGAGGCATGCACATCACTAAATAATAAATAAATTAAATAGTAATATTTTAACAAAAATTAAGCATTAAAATGTGAATAATAATATGCATTATAGATGACCAATCACACCCCACACACCTATCTTTTTACTCGTCCTCCAGTAAAAATAAAAATAAAATTAACTAATCTAACTATCCTAATATCACTTTCGTAGGAATCACGATTGCACTTAGCATGTGTAACAAGCCGTTAAACCTCTAGGTTAACCTAAAGGACGAGTGTTGTCTCGTGAGGTTTTCAGTGGATTACACCCACAAAATCCATAAAGAAAGAAAATAAAATGTTAGTATTTTCGAAATTCTATTTAAAAGAAGAAAAATATTTGAAATATCTTTATAAACATTAGTAATTTATAAGTTTTTAGGATTACCAAATTGATCATTTTTATACTTAGTCTTTAATTCAAATATTTATTTATCAATTTAGCTTCAAACTGAATTTCTCATTGAGTCTATTATCTTTACCCTAAGTCATATGCATATTTGTGAACGTAAATTTTTAACTTGGGATTTTTAACTTCAACTCTTATGCCTTATACATTTATTATTTTCTTTTTTTTTTAAAAAGTTCGAAGTATTACCATTTGTTGCCCTTTAAGCACTTCTCTTTTTTTCAAATATGTATAACTCATCTAATTTCTTTCATGTAAGTATAAAGGCTTCTTGAGGGCTTCGTACCTAACTAATTGATTATTAGATGTGTTAATACATATATTATATATTTTCTCTTTTTTTTTCAAACTTACCTAGTTACCTTTCGCGTAAATACCAAAGCTTTCTTAGGTCAATATACCTATCTAATTAATAATTAGGTTTGTTCATTTTATATATATATTTTTAAGACACAAGAGTTTTGTTTTAAATCCCAAATGTGTAAGAGTATAAATCATGCATATTTCATCAAGGTAAAGATATCAAGACTAAATTACTTTTTCAATATTTTCTCTTTAATTTTTCCTCCTAAACCTAAAAATCAAACAAATACTCTAATTTTGACCAAGTAGTAAGAAATCCTAATTTTGATTTTCTTATTCCTTAAAATTAACTTAATACTTACAAAAGATAAGTCAAAATATTTTTTTTTCAAAAAGTTTTTTTAAATTTTTTTAAAATAATTTATTTTGATTTTTTTATGTATTTTCCAGTTGATTTTATTATTTTTTTATTATGTTAGTTGGTTACCCCCCACACCTATTTCATGCATTGTCCTCAATGTATGAATGTTATTTCATGCATTGTCCTCAATGTATGAATGTAATGTATGAATGCAAATAAAATGTAAAGTGTAAAAAGAGGTAAATAATAATTATAATATACAAATATATGTACAACCACATGTTTCTCCCACACCTAAATCTTTTAGGTTTCATTCCTCTAGCTCGTTCCTCATCATTCCAATGTGTTCTTTTTATAGGGCACAATAAGGAGGCCAATCTTTTTTTTTTATCTCTCTTCCTCCCCAGTCTCATCTTTCTTAAGCTCTTTTTCCTCACATGTCTACATCTATTGTTTAAAAATTGATTACCATCACACCTCTCAGTTGGAACTTTCTCACTATGAATGCTTAGGAATTCTAGCTCAGTTCTATATGTCTCCTCAAAACTTAGATCAACACTTTCTCCTGGAGGTGTGTAATTAATTAAAATATCCCTAATTGGTTCATTCAACACAAGAGTTCTTCTTCAAAGAGATTTTTCAAAGGTTAAGTCAATGGGAGGTTCCTGAATGATATTCTCATGCGATATATCATTGATTGACTCATCGAGGTGAAGACACTTAAATCAAAAAAACTTTTTAAAGGAGACTCTAAAATTAGGATCTCCAACATGTGTCTTCTCATTAATATAATCGCACTTATCCTCAATAATCATCAAGAAATAGAGACTCATTCTCTATACATTCACTTTCTTCTTCACAATTGTTCTCAATGAAGTTTACCTCAAAAGTTTAGTCTTTTATTTTACGAGGTTGTTTTTCTAGGCTGAAGACATTGACCTCTTCAGTTATATCTCCAACCTCATTGATCCATTCCTACAATTGGTGATCGCATTTGCAATTGCAACGAACGGACACCCTAAGATAATGGGAGTCTGAGATTTAGGAGTGGATACAGGTTTGATTTCAAGAACAATAAAATCTACTGGGTAGATAAACTCCCCAACCCGGATACGGATATCAGTAATTTCTTGTTTGAAAATTTTTATAAATCAATCAGCTAATTGGATTGTAATTTTAGTCGGACTAAGCTCGCTCAACCCAAGTTGTTGGTAGACCGAGAAAGGGAGTAAGTTGATACTTGCTCCCAAATCAAGAAGTGCATAATTAATTACAGTTTGACTTATTGTGTAAGAAATGATAGGACAACCGGGATCCATGTACTTGACAGGAATTTGATTGGACAATAGCTCACTAATGTTAGTGCCTAGAAAAATCTTCTTGGGCACATTAGTCTTTCTCTTCTTGGTGCACACGTCCTTAAGAAATTTAGCATAGCTAAGGACTATTGGATTGCATCAAAAAAAAGGTATATTGATTTTGACTTGATTAAAAATCTCACGTACATTATCCATTTGCGCACTTTATTTGTTTTTAAGTTTATTTGGGTAATGTGCTATAGGCTGCGCACATTTTCATCTGACATGTCTTTTTTAGTGTTGTTAGAGTCAAGTTGAGGTGGAGTGGGACTAGGAGATGTGGATGCTTGTTTTGAACTTGATAGTGTTGATACTTGGTTATCAACTTATTTTTCGGACCGCAGTGTATGAATCAAATTACATTGGTTCATGTGATCCTATTGAGCCAAATGAACTTGACTAGAGTTCCTAGGGTTTGCTACCGGTTGACTAGGTAAAGTTCCTTTTGGTCTTTCACTTAGGAACCGGCTAACTGACTCATTTGGACCTCTAACCTAGATAAGGCTTGTCCTGTATTTGCATGAAAGATGCAAGAATATTCTCGAAACCGATTGAGTTCTTTTCAAAGTGGGGCCTTGGGGAATTTGGTGGGAAATGTTTGTTGATAATTAGAAAAATTGGACTGATGGTTGGAAGGTGAAATTGTTTATTTTGGCTCCATGAGAAATTCGAGTGATTCCTCTGACCAGAATTGTAAGTTGGAGTGTAGGGATTTTTGGCGGGCCTTGTGAATGCTGCATTCATATTTCGGGCAACATTTGATGAGCTAAAAAGATGGGACATTCCTCAAACACGTGGTTTATGTCCTGACAGTACGTACAGCCCGCCGAGGGTGTTGGGCTGACTTGGTTCACAGAGACTAACTCTTTAGTTTCTAGAGTTTCTAGCCTTCGCATTACAACAGCTAGTTTACTTTCGGTAGTTATGCTTGTCTCAATGGAATGGGCACCTCCTTTAGAATAACTAGGGTTGTTCTAAATTTTTTCGGAGTGGTTTCCATTAGATGGTCTTATCAGCCAAGTCTTCATATAATAACCATCATTCGTCTTCGTTCTTTTTCAAAAATCCTCCTTGGCATACGAATTCTAATAGGGTTTTTGTTTGATATTCTAATCTATCATAAAGAGATTGGAAAAGTCGTCATGTTTCTATCCCATGGTAACGCATTGGGCAATGAGGTCCTTAAAGCGTTTGAAGTATTTCAAAAAGGTTCATTAGCCATTTGCTTAAACTGCAAGATGTTTTTTTCTAATTTATACAGTCTCGTGAACTGGATAGAATTTCTTCAAGAAGGCCTTGATGAAATTATCCCATGATGATATAAACCAGCTTCTAGACTGTAGACCATTTATTTGCTAAATCGTTCAAAGAGAATGGGAAAAACGTAACTTAACGGCGTCTACTTCTAGGTTGGCTACTTTTATCATGAGACATACTTTCTCAAATTTCCTTAATAAAAGTACGCATCCTCGGATTTAAATCCATGAAACTTTGAAAGAGTGTGATGTATTGTGGTTTTAACTCAAATTGGTTGTCTCCTACATCGGGGAGCTGAATTTAAGATGGAAGAAAAGTCCTAGTAGGAAAGAACCTATCCTCCAGTGATGGTGGTTGTGTCATGTGTGGATCGAGTTCGAGTTCAGTTAGTGAACTGTTCCTAATTAGTCTAGATATGACTGGGTCTCTTGACCAAGCTGACATGCACAGTTAAATAAATAAATTCACCCAATCAATCAAAAAAATAAAATTCAAAAATAAAAAATTCTAATCTAGGGTAAGCCTAGATCTAGATGACTCCTAACTTTAGACTGTCTTTGGGAGGTATATTGTCGATCGTAACCACAAGTTAATTGGTCAGGTAGGTGGTAAGATCTGTAGGAGGTATCCGTTAAAGACGGCCTAATTATGTCAAACCACTAACCTTCGAGATTTCGCCCCTCAATTCCCAACCATAGACATCGATTTGGTAAGAGTTAATTTCGAACAACTTTCTCCTTCAGTCAATCTCTTAATGAGCCCGAGTTTACCTAAGGCCAACGTCTATTCAATTTTTATTTTAGGGTTAGGGTTGTGAGTGCAATAGAAATAGTTTGTGGACCAAGGAAGGGTAGTGACGTCCCCACCTTTTGTGTTATGGGTTTTGCCCTTAATATGTATTTGTACATGTACAAACAAATAAAAAAGAATTCACTTAAAGGCAGTAAATCAGGCAAGGGTGCTTCCTAGTCTATATGCAATGTGGACGTACCTTGTCGCCAACTCTTCAACAAAAATTAAAAAATTTAAATAGACACGTGCCTATGATACAAGAGTCTAATTTTTTTATGTTAATCAACTAATAAGTTACTATTAATTAATTAACAGTATGCAGGATGATCACAGAGAAAACTATCAAAATAGTAAACAAAACTTGCAATTTGCTGCAGACCTGCAAAAAGATCAATTAGTAGTGATCTATTAATGCTGCAGAAATGCGGCTATTGGCGCGTTTGTGCGGCTGTTTAATAGGCTCTGTTTCTCTACCTTCTAGGGCAGAGGCACATAGTAGTTATATGTCCTTAGCTGTAGCTAGTTTCCCTCTTATCAGATCTTGCAAACAGAAACAAAAAAAATTAGTTTTAGAGAATATCGTACCGTTTCTTCCCCGGCAACGACGCCAAAATTTTGATTGAGGAAAAATTGAATTGAAAATAAAGAAAAAGTTAAAGTTAGAAGTTCTTAATCTCTTCTCAATTTATCCGCGTAGCAAGGGCTAGACGGGTCGATCCATAGGGAAGATGCGATGGAAGCTTTTCAAAATGAATTCTCTAAGAAATAGCTTGAAAAAAGGATATTGATTGTAAGAAAAAGAATTTAATTACACAAAGAAAAATTATAATCTACTAATCATCTACCACAACTAAGTGTTCGTCTAAGAGGGAAGAACATTATATTGAAGTCATAAAAATCTAACCTAGGGTTTTGATTTAGAATCAAGTAAAATGAGCAAAAATATTATAAACCCTAATAGAGTACATAATTATAATTAAACTTTAATTCATTCTAGTTTCTAAGTATAACATAGGAAAAGTCTTTTAAACCTAGCAAGATGCTATCAAAGTTTCTAAATATGAATTAAGAATAATCATGAAAAAATGCAACCTGAATTAATTTAACTTAATTAATTATTCATCTTCAAGAATTATCAATCAATCCTAGGGTTTCTATTAAGCATGGATTTCAATCAGTTCATCTTTTAAACTAAATTAGTTGATCGAGAGATTAGCAAACTACAAGTTAATTTAGTTATTTTTATTTTTTTATTTTAACAAGATTTATAGAAGAAAAAAAAGTTGCATCAACAAAAAAAGAAAAAAAATAAAAGAAACTAAAGCAATAAAAACTAAATTAAAGAACAAGAGAGTTGAAAAGAATAATGAACTTTTATTAATGGCTGTAACCGACCAATTACAAGTTCTTCTTCTTCTTCAAAATCTTCTCCTCCAATTAGAAAAGCAAAATAATACAAAGAAATTTAAAAAATAAATGGCTAAACAAATAATTCTATACTCAATCTCTGAGATAGTGCTTCCCTCTGTTGCCCTTCAGGGGTATTTATAGAAGAAAATCAGAGGGATAGAAAGCAAATGAAGAAAGCACTACTCGGGAGGGAGAAAAATTTCAAGACATGAAGGAAGAAACTTGGCAGGGGTTGGATGAGAAAGTCTTGACGGCTATTTAGCTTTACTGACAGAGAAAGTGTTGCATGAGTTTTCTATGAAGAAAACAGCATCCTCGTTGTGGAAGCGACTTCAGGACCACTATCTGAAGAAGTAGTTGGCGAATCGGTGCTTCTAAAGCAGCGTCTCTTTCTTCTTTCATGCATGAAGGTACACCTATCAAGTCTTACATTTAGAATTTTTCTCTATTATTATGATTTAGATAAGATAGAGGTTAAGATAGAAGATGAGAATCAAGCACTTCTATTACCGTGTTATTACCTTCTTCATATAAGAGCTTACGGGAAGCTATCATCTATGGAGGCAAATCAACAATCAAGATCAATGAGGGTCAAGTCTGCTCAATAAGGACAAAATTGATACCCAGTTGACGGGTGAGCCTCATCATGATGATGATCCTGACAAGTTCATTATTCAAGAGAGAAGAGTAACAATGAAAGTTCCACAGATAACTCCAAACATAGGAGTTTGGCGTGCAACTATTGTCACAAAAAGGAGCACATTAGGGATGATTGTTAGCTTCGAAAGAAGAAACAAGCAGATGCTAATGTCTCTAAACTGATTGGAGAAGATCAAGAACAATGCGACGCTCTATCTGTTATAGACAGATCAGTTGGTAATAAAGATAGATGGATTATTGACTCTGGATGTTCACAACACATCAGTTTCAATAGGAAGATGTTCTCTCATACACTTCGATTGAAGGGGAGAAGTCTTCATAGGGAATTATGCTACAAGCAAGGTGATTGGTGAAGAAACAATCCAGTTCGGTCTCATGATAAATGCATCACTACTCTT